>CM069906.1:80799695-80959531 GCA_036172215.1 Camellia granthamiana | reverse complement strand
ATTGAGGCGTTCGCGTGGACGCCCTACGAAATGCCTGGCATTGACCCCGAGGTCACTTGCCATAAGCTGAACGTTGACAGGTAGGCCAAACCTGTAATCCAACGAGCAAGAAGACCGACGTTGATACACGTCGAAGCAGTGGAAGAAGAAGTAGACAGACTTCTCGAGGCCAGGGCCATTCGAGAGGTAAATTACCCGACATGGCTATCAAACACAGTAGTGGTGAAGAAGAAAAACGGTAAATGAAGGGTCTGCGTAGACTTTACAAGCTTAAACAAGGCCTGTCCCAAAGACAACTTCCCTCTACCCAAGATTGACCAGCTAGTGGATGCCACTTCAGGGCATGGAAGGATGAGCTTCCTGGATGCTTACAGGGGGTATCACCAGATAGCCATGTACCCCACGGATGAAGAGAAGACTGCGTTTATCACCCCAAAAGGACTGTACTGCTACAAGGCGATGCCTTTTGGGTTAAAAAACGCAGGAGCAACATACCAAAGGTTGGTAACCAAGATGTTCAGACACCTGATTGGTCGAACGGTAGAAGTTTACATCAACGATATGGTCGTGAAGACCAAGGAACCGGAAGGCCATCTGGCCGACCTCAAAGCAGTCTTTGAAATCCTTAAATCATATCGGCTCCGACTCAATGCATCTAAGTGCGCATTTGGAGTTGGATCTGGTAAGTTCTTGGGATACCTGGTGACAAGAAGGGGCATTGAGGCTAGCCCAGATCAGATCAAGGCCATCCTGGATTTAAAGAGCCCGACGTCGGCAAAACAGGTGCAAATACTAACGGCAAGGGCTGCAGCCCTGAACAGGTTCATCAGTAGAAGCTCAGACAAGTGCAAACCTTTCCTCAACTTAGTGAAGAAAGCCACGGACTTCCTATAGACCGAGGAGTGCGAAGCCGCTTTGGCCGACCTGAAGAAGTATCTAACCACGGCTCCAGTCCTCTCAAATCCAGAACCTGGAGAGGAGTTATTTTTGTACTTAGCAGTTTTAGAACATGCAATAAGTGCACTGGTAGTCTGAGAAGAAAAAGGGGAACAAATGGCTGTTTACTATGTAAGCAAAACCCTGGCCGATGCAGAAACGAGGTATCTACCCTTAGAGAAATTGGCACTGGCCTTAGTAATGGCTTCAAAGAAACTGAACCATTACTTCCAAGCCCATAAAATTGTGGTGCTAACTGAACACCCCTTGAAGTCCTTGCTGCAACAAGGAGACTTGACAGGAAGAATAGCCAGATGGGCAGTCGCCTTGGGCCAGTATGACCTGGAGTACAGACCCAGAACAGCAATCAAATGCCAAGTTTTGGCCGACTTCGTGGCAGAGTTCACGCCAGAATCCATCGAACGTCGGGCTCCGTTGAGCCAAGGTGAACGATGTCTAAACAAGCAAGGAGAAGCCTAGCCAAAGGCGAAAGAACAAAGCAAAGAGGAAAAACTCAGACCCTGCAGTATTTACATTGGCGACTCCTTTTGACTGTTTGTTGATGGGAGTTCCAACTGACAGGGAGCAGGGGTAGGAGTAGTACTGGTATCTCCAGATGGGCTGATACTAGAACAGTCGATTCGTTTGGGGTTCAAGGCCTCAAACAATGAAGCAGAATATGAAGCACTCATTGCAGGACTGAAGCTGGCAGCAGCAGTACAAACAGATGAGGTAATAGTTTTTTGTGACTCACAACTTATAGTTAACCAGACAACAGGCGAGTTTGCAGCCCGAGATGAAAGGATGTCGGCCTATGCAAAGGAGGTCATCAGATTGGCAGCCTTGTTTCAGAACTGCTGACTACTTCAGGTTAGCCGAGATAATAACAATCACGCCGATGCATTGGCCAACCTAGCTAGCGCAGTACAACCTGGAAAAGCGAGGACAATAATGGTTGACTACTTGTCGGGCCCGAGCATCAAACCACTGACCACAGAGCGTGAAGCAATGTGTGTGGACATGGGACCAAGCTGGATGGATGCAATCATTGCATTCTTGAAAGAAGGGAAGCTGCCAGATGACCACAAAGAAGCACACAAGATCAGATTGAAGTCGGCAAGATTCAGTCTGACAGCGGAAGGACATCTCTACAGAAGATCCTTCACTGGACCCCTTTTGAGGTGCGTACATCCTTTACAAGTTGAAGATTTTTTATATGAAATTTATAAAGGAATTTGTGGAAGCCACGCTGGAGGCAGATCACTTGCCCATAGAACCATTACCCAGGGGTATTGGTGGCCCTACATGCAGAAAGATGTAGAGGCCTATGTCAAGAAGTGCGAAAAATGTCAAAAGTTTGCACCTCTAATACACCAACCAGCAGCAGACCCGAACTCAGTATCCAGCCCTTGGCCGTTTACCCAATGGGGCATGGATCTCGTTGGGCAACTGCCCCAAGCAACTGGACAAAGGAAGTACCTGCTGGTAGCAACGGATTACTTCACCAAGTGGATAGAAGCTGAGCCCCTAGCTAAGATCTGAGATGTGGACGTGAAGAACTTTATATGGAGAAATATCATCACCAGATTTAGGATTCTAAGAGCAATAGTTGCCGACAATATAACACAATTTGACAGCAAGCTAATTGTAACAACGCCCGCGGGGGGCCTCGCTACAGTTCGGACTCGATTTTTGTTGCGGTTCCAAATCTCGAACCAAAGAGTCCAAATCCGGCAAATCGTTTTGAGAAAAACAGATTTTTTTGAAAGAAGTGCCAAACATGGACTGCTTTGCCAGATAACAGAGTCGCCACCTAAATATTTTAAAATGGGAAATTTAGGAAACCCTGACTCGGTGCCAAAAGGCCACGTGTCCGTCATCACCAAAGTTGGCTCGGGAACTTGGGTACGATTGGGGAAGGTCACATCGTGAGCACCCCCGCTCGCCCGGTCAAAGACCGGCCTCTACTAACCATGATATCTGTTTTTGAAAACATTGTGAGTTCTTATTCCGGTTATTAGCCTAGTTTACTATGTGATGCTCGCAGCAAACAAGTATAGATTGGGCCGTCTGAATTGGAACAAAACATTTCATGTTTGTTTGCTTGAAAATGGTTTGCTACCCGCAGGTAGGCTGAAAATGCAGATTTGCCACCCTCAGGTGGGCTTAGAAAAACAGTGATTTTGCCACTATCTAGTGGGCTTAACAAACAGTCAGTGCATTGTCCCAATTCAAATAACTCAACCTCCACCCACAGGCACTCAAGGCAGTTATATCATATAAGCACATAGCCTCATGGCAAGCATGCTATCATGGCAACACTTACACGCATGCAAGGATGCTAAAGCATAAAAACTCACCGAGTACTCCAAGCCAAAACAGAAACCGATTAGAAATCCATGCATGATCCTAGATACAGAATTGCCTAATGCAACACATGCAAAATGCAACTATAGCAGGCTCGGCTATTCTAAACATGGCATATGAAATGCTACAACTATCAAGTATTCAATTTGGAATTGAAATACAGATGCAGTTTGTATGATGCGCCGAGCTCGGTGCATGCAAAACAGATGAATGATGCAAACATGCTGTCATACTGTATGCTAATTGAAATATGCCCTATATCTAACCATCGTAAGCAGGTAAATAAAAGGGAGAAAGACGTGGGGTTGGAAGACATACATCACACTCACCCACCCTTATTACAATTGTGCCCTCGCGTAGAGGGTCCGAATAAATATACAGTCCGAAATAAAAGAATAATACAGTCCAAAATAATACAGATTCTAATTAATTGACAAATTAATTACAAAAGAAGTAAACTGGCATGCAAGCCAGGGACTGCCTTGCTGTTGATGAATGATGTATGCCGGGCTGCCTCGGGCGGAAATCCACTGGGATGCCCCAATTAGCCTCTGTTTGCAGTATTTCTCGAAATGCGTGCCAGACTCCGAAAATTTGCTGATTCTTCAATTTGCTGCAACAGAGAGCAGGAAAAGGGCATAGCAATGTATTTCACAAATATATGCATGCCTCGATCCTCGTGCCATCAATCACGCATATCGATGCAGGATGGCCGAGGAACTGGATTGCACAGCTCAATATAGGATGAATGCAGATGAATGCTACAACAAAACCTAACTCCATCATGGGTAATCCGGAGTGTCGGTGACTTGGGAATTGAGACCCGTTCCGTCACTCGGAGTACGAAACGTGCCTCGTTTCTCGTGCAATATGCATGATATGCATGAAATGCAACTAACATACAATCCTAGCATGCGCAATGCTATGAAAATGAGATACCTCGAAATGCGTGCCCACTGGCACGCAAACCGAGGCGATGACATACAGGCGTGAAATGACATGATGGGCTTACACCAACATGAAAGGGGCCTCAGCCACACTCACATAGGATGCCGGAATGATATGCGAAATGTAATGATGGGCTTATACCAACATGAGAGGGGCCTCAGCCACACTCACATAGGATGCCGGAATGATAAGGATGAGGTGCCTCGAAATGCGTGCCTACTGGCACGCAAACCGAGGCAATGATGAAATGCAAATCGGATAAAACACAGTGCCTCAAAATGCGTGCACGCGGGCACGCAAACCGAGGCAGAGGCATACGCAATGCCAAGCGGATAAAACAGAGTGTCTCGAAATGCGTGCACACGGGCACGCAAACCGAGGCGGAGGCATACGCAATGCCAATCGGATAAAACAGAGTGTCTCGAAATGCGTGCACAGGGGCACGCAAACCGAGGCGGAGGCATACGCAATGCCAATCGGATAAAACAGAATGTCTCGAAATGCGTGCGCACGGGCACGCAAACCGAGGTAGAGGCATACGCAATGCCAAGCGGATAAAACAGAGTGCCACGAAATGCGTGCACACGGGCACGCAAACCGAGGCGATGATGAAATGGGATGTAAATTGGGTAAAACCAAAGTGCCTCGAAATGCGTGCACACGGACACGCAAACCGAGACAATGATATGCGATGCAAAATCGGATAAAATCGAAGTGCCTCAAAATGCGCGCCCACAGGCGCGCAAACCGAGGCGATGATATGGGATGAAATGGCATACGGAATGCAACGATGGGCTTACGCCTACATGGGAGAGCCTCAGCTCACTCACATAGGAGGCCGTCGGGTAAAAACAAAGTGCCTCGAAATGCGTGCACACGGGCACACAAACCGAGGCAATGGCATACAAGCATGAAAATGCAAATTGGGCTTACGCCAACATGAGAGGGCCTCAACCACAGTCACATAGGCTGCCGGCGGATAAAAATAAAGTGCCTCGAAATGCGTGCACACGGGCACGCAAACCGAGACAGTGCATTAAGGCATGAAATGACATGGGAAATGATATGCAAGCATGGCAATGGAATTTCAGCACCTAAATGAAGGGGGAAACAGCCCCGAAACAAATCGAAATGACACCCGAAGCATGCATTCATCCCGAAAATGCGAAATTAAGCCCCGAAATGGCCTATAGCCATGCTATACATGCAAAATATGATCATGGCAGCAAGAACAGTAGCAAGGCAGTCCCAAATATGGCATTTTTCAGTAACAAACATGGCCAAAATGCAAGCATAGATAGATCAACAATAGCATGCAAAGTTAGTGGCCAAAAGAGGAGTATTGAGACAAGTGACATATGCAAACCCCAAATGGACAAACTTTCTTCTACAACATTGAAGATGAGATAAAAATAAGCACAATTGCAGAAGATGACATCCTCAAAATCAGAATAAAAACATGCTATAAAATCCATGCAAAGTAGGCTTCCAAATAGGCTATATCATGAGACATGCAATGCACACACCAAATGACAAAACTTTCTTCTACAACATGAAAGAGGGCCCAAAAATAAGCATATATGCAGTTAATGGCAGCCTCTAAATCATAAGCCAAACATGCTAGAAATGGAAGGCAAAATGGAGTCACAAAAGGGCATAACATAAGACATGCAATCTATGCATTAAATGACCAAACCTTCTTCATGAAACATGTAAAGGGGGTCAAAAAAAAGACTAAAACCAGTAGGGGTCGAAGTCCCAAAAACAAACACAAATAGGTCAAAAATTGCATGCAAAAATGGGCACACTTGATGAAATTTGAAGGAGGTGGTAGATACAAATACCAAATGAAGTTGAGCCCTTCTACAATGTTGTAGAGGGGCTCAAAATGAGCACAAAAGCAGTAGGGGTCGGAGCCCCAATTCTCAACCAATTAGAGTATAGAAATGAATCAAGAAAAAGCCCTAAAAGTTGGTTTTGAAGACTTACCCTTGAAGACTTGTCTTTCTTTGATTCTTGGCTTTGATTTGTAGCTTCTCAACCTCTGAAATTCACTTCTTAGCTGCTGGAATGGTAGTAGGGATGGTGAGGCTAGGTGTTGATGAAGAGAAGACCTAGGGACTTAGAAGCTTTTTTGAGGTTTTGAGCTATGAAAATGGAGGAATTTGAAGATGATCTCTTGAGACAATTTTTTCCAACCTTGAAGAAGGAGAGGGAGGGCCCTTTAAATAGACAAGAAATAGGGTGTAAAAGGGGAGGGAAAGCACCCAATCTTTCCCTCCCGAAATATCCCCCGGATGCCCCGGGATATGTTGGAAGATATCCGGACAGCTGGGACAGGCTGGAAAGCAAGAAGCTGGCCGGCCAGGTAAATTTGTGGGAGGTGGCCGGCCGGCCACCCCACCTGGTCGGCCAGCCACTCACCATGGCCGGCCGGCCACCCCCAAAAAATGAACAGTAAAATCTCTGGCCGACCACCATACCAAAGTGTCCTCCAAGGTGTGTAGAACAAGGCCCTAAGGTTGGAATTTGGCAACTCTGAAGCAGGAGTCACAACATAGAGCTTGAAGGAGAGGCCCAAAAATGAAACCCACAGTTTCTGGCCGACCACCAACCCTTAGGGTCCTCCTAGATTCCCTCATCACAGATATGTAGCTTTTGTCGGAAGAAAATACCCCTAGGGTGTTCAACATTGGCCCGGAAGTGAGCAAAACGGGCTCCGGAGGAGCGAAACTGGTTATCTGGGATAATTGCTGGCTTCTCACCCCCCCAGTAATCTTCCTGATGTTGCAACAGAGGTACCTGCCAAGTTTGAACAAAAACTAATGAGAAATGAACGCTCGGGGCCAAAACCGAGCAATTCGGGATCCCGAAAATGAGCATCTGATGCCGGAAGTGGTGTTCAGCAGCGAAGTGGGTATCTGCGACTCCAGTGTCCCTCGGAATGACAAAACAGAGGTTCCTGCCAAAAATCAGAGAAAACTGATGCAAAATGAATGCTCGGGGCCCAAATCACGCAGTTCGGGGTCCCGAAAACCGGCTACGAACACCGAAAGTGGCATACGGCCACGAAGTGGGCATCAGTGGCCCCAGTGTTCCTTGAAACATTAAAACAGAGGTCTCCGCCAAAAACCGGAGAACTCAGAGATGGTTGGGCGGTCCCGAGCCGAGGCACACGGCCTAACGGCTCCGAAAACCGGGAACCGGGCTCCGAAATGGGCAAAATGGCCTACGGCCACGAAAAGTAGCTCACGGCCACCGGGAGATAATCTATGGGACCACTCCCTTCCCTCAGGAAAGAAAACAGAGAAAACCGAGCCTGGATCGCAAACCGAGACAAGGTAGAGAAGAGGGTTCGGAAGTCCGGAGGCAGGGCGTGCGGCCGCGACTCTGAGACTTCTGAACGAGCACAGTATGCAACATCACCGAGCGCTCAACCGGTGACGTCTGAGTCTTAAGGTCGGTCAAAAATGGGGTGTCTACACTAATCAAAAGCTTCTGTGCAAAATTCAAGATCAAAATTATTTTTCAACCCCAAGCTTTCCTCAAAGCAATGAACAAGCAGAAGCATCCAACAAAGTTATCATGGATGGGATAAAGAAGAGGCTGCAAGCAGCAAAAGGAAAATGGGTGGATGAACTGCTAAGTGTACTCTGGGCATATCGGACTACGCCGAGAAGATCAACAGGGGAATCCCCCTTTGCCATGACTTATGACACAGAAGCTGTCATCTCGCTGGAGGTCGGCATTCCAGGGATCAGTGTAATAACCCCGACCTCCGATTAATGCTAAATCATGGTTAATTATGCCTAACAGTAATTTAGAAGGAATTTGGAATTGATTTGCATTTGAATTGCATTATTTATGTGTTTCTATCTGTTTGCGACATAATGATCTGTTCATGTCTTTGACTTTAAACTGCGAATTGAAAGCCTTATCGGCGCCCGATTCCGAAATTGATTTGTGTTACATGTTAGTTAGGATTTATAGAATTTTATGGTAGGTTTAATTAAAATCCGATTCGGAATGATTAAATTAGATTTAATAATGTTAAACTAATGAACCAAGGTAAATTGCTAAAATGCCACTTAGTGGCTTGAATTGGGTCAACCCTTATATACCTGATTAGATAATTGATGCACCATTTTCATCATCTTTTGAGCCTAACCATAGGAGAGAGAGGGTGAGAGAGGAGGAACTTGAGTCCAACTAGATTTTGCTTGGGAATTTCTTGGAGAAGTAGAGGAATTGAAGAGTAGATTGTACAATTGAGCTCCTAGACCTTGAATTGAAGACCTAAGGTAGGATGTTCACCCTTTGGTTTATGTATTTAAGCCATTTCTTGCATGGTTCTTGGTAATATGGAAGATTAAAGTCAAGACTTAGCTCATAATGTTGAATTGAGAGTCAATCCATGCATGCATGCATAAATTTCCATATTTTGAGTTTGAATTCTAAGATTTCTTCCATGCATGTGTTAATTTCCCTCTCATTGTGGTCATGCATCTTATTGTCCATCAAATTGTCAAGTTTGATCATGTTTTGGAGGGTTTGGTTTCAAGGAGATTCTTGCGTGATACATTTAAGTTTCGTACTTGAAATTTTATTTGAAATTATGTTCAATTGACTTATATTTGGGCTTGATTTCACAAAATTGATCTTCAAAACATGTCATACTATGAGTTTACAAGAGTTTTCCAGAAAAGTAGCCCAAAAGGATCGAATTTGATGCTTTGAAGTGAGTTTTGAGCTTGAGGTTCAAATCTGGAAATTCCAGATTTTGGACTCACACTCGAGTGGGGAACTCCACGCTCGAGCGTAAACACTGAGTTCATGAAGTCCGCTCGAGCGGGATAAGTGACGCTTGAGCAGGAATTTCGTGTATCTAGTACTTTTCACATGTTTACAGTCCGCTCGAGCGGGGTAATGCACGCTCGAGCAAGGACTTGTGTCTCACGCTCGAGCGGGTATCGAGCGCCCATTGAGCGTGAATTTCATGCATCCAGTACTTTTATTGTAGTTTACAGTCCGCTCGAGCGGAGGAATACACGCTCGAGCGTATCCCTTTTGTCTGTATGTCAGCTCGAGCGGAGAAAGCCACGCTCGAGGCGGACCCCTGTTTCAGCAAAATTTTGAAAAGTGTCTTAAAGTGCATCTTTACATCCTCATTCCATCCTAGGCATTCCTAGGCCATGTTTAAGACTCTCTAATGAGGATAAGAGATTAGAAACACACTAGGAGCTAACGAAATAAATTTTGTGCAATTAAAATGTGTGTTTCAAGCGTGCATCTGTTATGTGTCATGTAGGTCACGTGCCACGTCCTGTCTGATCGATTTGCTTTGTCTGTCTGTCTCCAAACCCACGGTGAGTAATAACTCTGTAAAGTTATGTTTAACTTAAGTATTTTCTGACTGATATGGTATAACCTGTTTTCTGAAATGCTATCTTACGAATTATGAATGAATGCCCAATTTTCTGAAAAGTATTTGTGGCACCCTTAGTTCACGTGGCCCTCGCCCGGGGGTAACAATACTGCGGCCAATCTGCATGTGGCCCTCACCCGGGGGTAACAATACTGCTGCCAATCTGCACGTGGCCCTTGCCTGGGGGTAACAATACCATGGCTACTTGCATGCAAGATATGGACCTTTATGGTCGTTGGTACCAACTATGTATATGGGTCTCTGGACCAATCTGATCTGATAGCTAATGGGTGTACCACGTATGAACTTATGCAAAATCTGAATGTGAACATGATTATGTATCTGAAGCTATTATGTTTTGAAATCTGATTGTGTTCTGATTTGAATACTGGATTCTAACTTGTGATGAACATCATTCATATAACCTCTTTACTCTGTTATTATTCACTGGGCTTTCGCTTACAGTTTATATTATGTATGTAGGTGAGCCGGCACATGACCAGGGCCAGAGTTGACGGCCTTCTGTTATGTTTTTGTCAGCCAGCCGTTGTGCCTCCCGAGGAGGTTCCGATCGAAGTCTAATGCCATGGCTGTTTTTGTACATCATGCTAGTCTTTGTGTATGCACTGTATAGTCAGGTCTTGGGGAGTACATTCTGTATATACTTGTAAATATTGTGTATCTGGACTGGCATGTTTATGTATATATAAATAAGTTTTAAAATGTTCTATCCCATGTACGTCATCATAACTCATAGGACCTTATCTATTTTGTATTATTAGTTCCGTAGCTCCTTAATATGTGCTAATCTGTTCAGAGGCCTTTGGTAATCCACGGATTACTGGCCGGTTATGGTGCTAAACCTACAAGGGCGGGTTTGGGTCGTGACAATCAGAACCCAGGGAGTAGAGAACGAGACTAATGATGTACTCTCAGCCCGAGATCTGGATCTTTTAGAAGAAAGAAGGGAGAAAGCCGCAATTCAGCTGGCAGCATACCAGCAGCAGCTTGCCAGAGTTTATAATAAAAGGGTCAACCCAAGAGAGTTTTAAATCGGTGACCTCGTTCTGAGGAAAGTCGTCGGCAACAAGAAGGATCCCAGAGAGGGAAAGCTTGGCCCAAATTGGAAAGGACTCTACAGAATCATCTCGGTACTGGGCAATGGGGCATATCGGCTTGAAGATAATGAAGGCAAAGAGTTGCCAAGGCCTTAGAACACTTGCAATTTGAAATTTTTCTATCATTAGAATTTTTTGTCATTTTTGCCGAAGTAAATAAATAAAGTTTTAGCTTGTTTATATATATACACTTGTGACTGATAAAGATACATAACGTTGTTTCTAGAATACATGTATAATGAGAACCCAAGTGGAACTTAGGTTCACATCAGGGGGCAGAGAGAAGGGTTTAACACTTGTTGAAACTTGAGAAAAGTTTACAAGTTGAGTTAAACTGAGAGGATGTTTAACACTTGTTGAAACTTGAGAAAAGTTTACAAGTTGATGTTAAACCGAGATGATGTTTAACACTTGTTGAAACTTGAGAAAAGTTTACAAGTTGAAGTTAAACCGAGATGATGTTTAACACCTGTTGAAACTTGAGAACAGTTTACAAGTTGATGTTAAATCGAGACGATGTTTTACACTTGTTGAAACTTGAGAAAAGTTTACAAGTTAAAGTTAAACCGAGATGATGTTAAACACTTGTTGAAATTTGAGAAAAATTTACAAGTTAAAACGGCCGGAGTATTACGCTAAGTACTTATGTACTTGCTGATGTAAACTAAGGTGTTTCACTTCGAGAAGGTTGCACAAGACTACGGTACATCTTGAAGACACAAAATTATTCTAAGTATGAAAGTCATACAAGAAGCAATAAAGGGAAGACAAGCATGTAAACATTCAAGAAAGAAGGAAGTTGTATTCATTAAAAGGCACGTCAGCCATATGAAGAACTTACACTGTCTCAGAAACAAAGAAGTACAAAGTGTAAAAAACAAAGGAAAAAGACATCAAAACCAAGATTCCTCAGCATCATTAGCAGGCTGGGTTTGGATCTCGGAAGACTGCTGGGAGGATATCTCGGCTACCTTCTCGACCGCAAGCTCAGCATCAATCTTCTTGTCACGACCCAAACCCGGCCCTATGGGTTTAGCACTGTAACCGGCCAGTAATCCGAGATTACCAAAGGCCTGCTTAACAGTAGTACAGTAAAACAGAGTTCAGGGCCTGGCGGAAGCCAATACAGTAAATAAATAATGTCCATTGAGCTGTGACAGTCTGTATGCCAAAAAGATTTTTCATGCATTCACACATGTAGAACAGTACAGTCTATACAAAATTTACAGTCACACAGTACAGGGACTTAATCCCTTGATAGCAGTGCAGTCAGTAGCTGACAGTCTATACAGTAATCCAAAACAGTACGGAGACAGACGGGGGAAAAACAAAACACCCCAAAGCCATAGCATGGCAACTCGGAACCTCGCAGAGAGGCACATAGGCTGGCTTGACAAAACTGGAGTCTAACCCACGCTCCTAGCTCCGATCTGGTGGCTGAGCACCTACATATATATATATATAAACAGTGAGCTAAAGCCCAGTGAATAACATAATGCCTAAAGAGGTTAAGAATGAAATGTCCTTACAGTAATGAAAACAGTTCATTAAACAATAATACAGTCTTTCAGTCAGAACAGTTATTCAGTCATATGTGGTACATCCATTAGCATAGCAGTAAACAGTAGGTCTTAAAGACCGAACAGTAATGATGGCCATCGATCAGTAAACAGTAGTGGTTCCACGAGGGAACCGACAGAGATCTCTGTAACAGTAACAGTAAACAGTAGGGGCTAAGGATGCCACAGTACATTTCAGAATATAGGACATACATTCAGTCAATTAACAATAATCAATTCAGAAAACAGTTCGGTTAATCAGTTAGAAAACATTCTCAGTTGAACATATCTTTACACAATTGTTACTCACAGAGTTTGGGCTACAGTATGCTAGAGCGTGTCTCCCCAGTCGCCAACCCTACACAGTTCACAGGTTGAACACACACTAAGTTACACAGTTGGGAAATATCATAACTTAATCCCTTATTTGCCTTGGTGTGTTCTACATCTATATCCTCATTAAGATGTCTTAAACTAGGCCTAAGAATGCCTAGAATGGGATGAGGATGCAAAAATACACTTAGAAAACATTTTGCAAAGTTTGCTGAAAATAGGAGCCTCGCTCGAGCGAGCCTTCCTTCGCTCGAGCGAGCTTCCAAAATCAAAGGCTTCGCTCGAGCGAGAAATCCTTCGCTCGAGCGGTCTGTCGAAATAGTAAAAGTACTGGATGCTGAAATTTTACGCTCGAGCCACCAATCCTACGCTCGAGCGTAGCTTCGAACAAAGGTTGGTCGCTCGAGCGAAGAATCCTTCGCTCGAGCGAAGAAGCCAAATTCTGGAATTTCCAGATTTGTCTCCTAAGCTCAAACCAAGCATTCTTTCACTCAAAACTCGACCTCTTGGGCCCAAATTCTGGAAAACACATCTAAATTCAATGTATAACAAGTTTCAAAGCTCAATTTACGAATTCAAGCCCCAAAGGTGAGTCAATTGAAACCATTTTTCAAACCCATTTTTCATGAACATGGAGAGTATGCAACATGCATGGATTCAAACCAAATTCAACCTTCAAAGCTTGTCCAAATGGACTCATTTCTTCAAGAACATGATGAATTCATGGACTCAAGCCTAATTATGAACATGCATGTACAATTGGCCATGAAATCAACTCAAGATTTATCAATACACACATGCATGCATGAAATGAGTTCTAATTCAACACTATAGGACCAATTCAAGTCTTAACTCTACAATTTAACTTGACTCATGCAAGAAAACCTTAAATGCAACAATAGGAGATTCAATTACCTTGCCTAAGTCTTCAATTACAAGTGTAGAGGCTCAAACAAGCAAGAACTCTTCTAATTTCCTTAATTTCTAAGCAATATCATAAAAATGAACTCAATTCTCTCTTACTCCCTCTCTTGGTCGGCTAGAGTGAAGAAAAGGGCTGATGAAATGCATTTGTTCAAGTGTAAGGCTCAAACAATATTAGACTAAGTGGCCCACTAAGTGGTCTAATTGGTAAATAAGTCCAAGTTAGCAATTTAACACTATTTGATCTAATTTAATCATTCCTAATCACTATTCCGATAAATATATCATATAATCACATAAATTATACTGATCTTGAAACACTAAACAATTTTCAGTTCGGCCGCCGATAAGGCCTTCAATTTGCAATTTAAACATAAAAATACCAACAAATAATCAAACAATCGAAAAGATAAAAATGCAATACAATAAACATGCTCAGTCAATTCGTTTTCAATCTTCAATCAGTCCGTTCAGTACTCCAGTTAATTCAATTATCAGTCATAAGCATTCCAGTTTAGCAGTAATCAGTATGTAATTCAGTAAATTTCCGGTAAACAGTATGGGGTTGTTACACTTCTGAAGGGTCTGATCAAGGGTCTTGTCGGCGAGAGGCACGTCAAATGATGCCTGCTCAGGGGTAGCTTCCTTGGGAACCTCCTCAACCTCCTCATCTTGAGTCAAGTCTAGGACTTGCTCATTTTGAGGAGGAGACTTGGCCCCAGCAATGTCTTTTGACTTCCTCACTAAAACCTCCTCCTCAGATTCAGAGTCGTCATCGGATTGAGTTGGAGTTGGAGGGAATGGAAGAGGAATGGCGTCGGCATTCCTGAGGGGCGAGTCCTTGGGGACTTCAAGCTTTTTTAGCAAAGTCATCCAACCAAGGGTAAAACCCTTGTTGGATGCTTGCTTTACTTGCCTTTCATAGTCTGCCGTGACATCGGCCACCCCCTCGTTGTACCCCTTCTGGTTGGCCTCCTTTAGCTCAGCATCTTTGGTGGCCAAGGCATCCTGAAGTTCTCTTTGGGCTTGGGCCATCTTTTCCTCAAATTCTTTTCTCTGGGCCTCAAGAACCTTGTTAATGGCCTCAGCAGCACCTGTTTTTTCTTCGGCGTCATGTCGATAGCATCCTCGGCTTGATCCTCTAATATTTTCATCTTTGATTGTAAGTTTTTATTAGTTTTCTGAAGACTGGAGACCTCCCTTTTATTCTCGGCCAGTTTCTCCCGGTTCTCGAAAGATTGTACTGAGAAAGAATGAGCATGCTGGATGGCCTGAAAGTGAACAGAAGTTATTACAAAAATTCTCTAAAGTATAAAAAAGAGAGAAAGAAAGAAAAATGACCAAATAAAGGCACTTACTTGAACAGAGCGCTGAAGCATCAGAGCATAGTTCTCATATTCACTCAACTCAGCGTTTCGGTCGAGATCGCTGGGAAGAAGCAGAGCGGTACTAAGGGCAACGCCAACATTGATGTCATCGGTGCTATCGCTGGCCATAACTGGCTTATCTTCCAGAGTGATTTGGGGGGCCCAGGGGGCATCGTGCTTTGAAAACCCCGAGGTGGTTGCAGCGGACGACCTCGGCCTCTTTGATCTGGTGGATTCAGATGGTTGTGTTTCAGCAGACCTCTTCTCGGGGATGGAGGTGGTTTTCTCACTTAGAGCCAATTTCGAAATTGGCAAGGTGTCCTCAGTATCAACCTGAGTTACCTTTGCCTTTGGCTGAGCCTTTTTTATTCTTTTTTACTTTGGTAGAGGCTGGGTTTGTGTTGGCCGAGCGTCAACATCAGAAGGGGTGCTGGCTAAGAGGTCTTTTGCAACAGCTTGCTGGCGGCTCATCTCGGAAGAAAAAACAGTTCGTCGCCGACGTTGTCGCTGAGATGGTGGGATCAGGTATGGAGCCGAGGTTGACGGTTGCTCAGCTGGATCAGAGGTTGATCCTTGGTCTGTCCGAGATGTGGACGTGACTTGTGGAGTTGTGGCAGAAGGTGGAGAAAGGCTTTTCTTCTTCTTTTTTGGGACGTCGGGAAGAGCCGACTTATAAGTAGGGAAGAAGTTGAGAAGCAGAGGGGCCTTCCGCTTGTGGATTGGCAAATTCAGTAGTTTCTTCAAGTCTTTGCTAGGAAAGAAAGACTGACGGAAGCCCTTCGGTGGCTGAGGAAGGACTGCAAAAAAGAAAAAAAGCGTAGACATTAGAGCAGAATGATTGAAAACTTTACGCAAGAAAGTAAGAAAATTTGTGAAGGGTGGCCCTTACCAGCTCATTCCCCGAAAACTGTTCGACTTAGGGGATAAAGATGGAGGTCATCGTTTGGCTGAAACTCCCAGTTACCCGAGATGATAAAGTAATCATCCCCCGCTCCCTTGTTGGAGTCAGGGAGATCGGCAACGATTTTGTATTTAGTGGACCTCGGCTTGAGGTAATAGATGTGGCCTTTTTTTGATTTCAGGCGACACATGGTATAACAGTACTGGAAATCGGCAAGAGTAATCCTAGCATTCTCTTGTTTGGCTAAGGCTATGGTACCATTAATAACTTGGTAAGAATTGATGGCAAGCTGCATTGGGTTTAACCTATAGAAATGAAGGATTTCACGGAAAAAAGGGTCAAGTGGAAACCTAAGTCCACACTCAATAAACGCTACTACTGGAAAAGGCATGAGGTTTACATCGAGCATGATAGAGTCATCCTCCCCAGCCAACTTCAGATGAACGTCGACCGAGATTTCGAACTCCTACCTAAAGTGCTCTAATTTGGCCGGGGTGTCTACCCTATGCTTCCACATACCCATGATATCGGCTAAAACTATAGGAGCTAGATTTCAGAAAGAAGGTGTTCAAGAACCTAGATCTAAGGAAACGAAGATTGAATGCACGGATCTGAAAAACAGAAAAATAGGGATGCGTTTCAGAATCAAGAACGATGATGAAGCCATCAAGAAATCAAGACAAAAAGTTTGCACAGGTGTATCAGGCCAAGAACAGTGGCAGAAATCAACAGGTGTGTGAACAGTGTATATTCAAGAAGATGATTTGGGTAAAAACAGAATCATGAAACAAACATGTTCAAATATATGGTGGAATACAAGATGCAAGATGAAATATCAAAAATATGGATAAGATTGCAAAGACAGCAGGTAAAACAGTAAAGTTTAGTAAGGTAACAAGAAACTGAGACCAGGAGGAACGGTGACTTACTGGAATAATGGAAGCCGGTGTTGAGTTCGTCGAAGTCAGGCGAACGACGGCAACGGAAAAGGGTAGTAAGAGTCTTGCCGGAGGAGGTGAACAACAGCAATGGCAGAGCTTGAAAGCTTGAAACAATGGAAGATTTGAAAAAGCTAGAGAGAGAGAAAGCCTCAGAAACGATAGGAAAAAAGTGAAAAGATGGAAGAGGGGGAAAAAGTTTTGTTAAAACTTGAAACGGCGGCAGAACAAAATTAATAAGCCTAGAACAACGGATTCGTCAGACGGCGCACACAGGCGCGAGACGGCTTACAGGCGCGTCACAAGCACGATCCAGTAAGAGGAAAGTACGTGGCTAAAAACGATTGAGTTTTTATGTATGACAGCTCATACGTGAGAAGGAGCTTTTGGAGTCCTTGGTCTTTAAGAAGGAATGTTGGCCTTAATGAAGATCTCGGCTAAGAGATGTTGAGCCTACGTACCGAAAGGAAGTACCGATATAGGTTCTATCACCTCAGAATGCCGAGGTAATAGAACTTAGGGGGCAGTTGTGAGGATATATTTTCTGAGCACCAACACGTGGCAGTATGACGCCAACGTGTCAGCCGAGGTGCCACATGTCCTGGTTGTTATGCCGAGGTCATCTCGGATAGGCCGAGGTTACCTCCGTAGATATCAGAGTCCGAGATAAACGGATAAGGGATAAGAGTTCTGGAATAAGGAAGGACTTCAGGATGGATAAGATAACACTCTTAGGGAGTCTATCCTTATCTCTTGAAGAGTCCAAAGTAAGCATTAAACAGGAATCCATTGAAGTTAGGCTTCTATTGGGACTATGACTGCGTTAACTATAAAAGAGAGGCACCCCCGATGGGTCTAAGGTACATAATTTATATTCTAAACAGTGAGATTAGCACTATTGATTATCTTTGAGAGATATACTGACTTGATCGTCAGAGTGCCCCCGAGTGGACGAACCACCGCCGGAATCTTTTCTTTCTATTGTAGGTCAGTTAGGTGTCATCTATTTTGCCAGTACTCTCCAGCTGAATACTGAGTTGGCAGTGTGGTCGAAAAATCACTCACACACACATATATATATATATAATTAAAATTAGTGTTTGTTTTTAATTTTTTTTTTCTTTTATGTGGCCTAGCCCTCTTATTTATTTATTAAAATGTCACATCAATAATATATTCATTTATCAAAATCTTTTGTAAAATTTAATATTTAAAAGATTTGTACTTAATCAAAATTACTTATAAACAAAATATAATAGAATTATACATTATAAAAATACTTTACCAATTAATTTTATTATACTTTTTTCAAATAAAATATTAAAATTATTTCCTATTTATATGTCTATCTTATTTATAATATTAATTATATTGAATTTCTTAAATAATTAGAATCACTTTTAATTTTATAACAATTATTTTGAATATTAAGTTACAATTTAGTGTCATATAAATTTATTATATATATTTATTTAAGTGACATTTTTGTAGCACGAAATGTTACAAATATCAAACGAATGTTTATTTTTTTGTTTTGTTTTATAATTTAATATAATTTAAAATTATTATATATATATATTTATTTAATTTATATTTTTATATTATGAAGGGGTGAGCGTCGTATTGTGTTGGATCATGGTCATGTTCGTGTCGTGTCATCTTAGGTTCATGTCAGCAATACCTCAATACTAACTTGACTCCTTCACTATTTTGTATTATTGTGTCGTGTCATTTTCAATCTGTGCCTAGTTCGTGTCGCGTCAATGTGTCATGTCAAAAAATTTTACTATTAATTAAAAATATCAAACATATGAAAAAAAATTGAATATTTCTTCACAAGTTAAATTCAATGAAACTAAATTATTTATAAAAAAAATATTTGATTTCAACTTAATTTGATTTTCTTAATTTATGAAAATTATATTTTATTATTATATTTTATACTAGATTAACTCAAATAAAAGATAAAAAATACATTAAATTCAATTAAAAGCAAAATAAAATCTATATTAAACTTAAAATTGTATTTTACATACTTTTTAATAAATTAGATATAATTACGTTAGAGATTAAAAAATATCATGGTACTCTTTAGTGGAAACAATAGTAAAATGTATAACTAATTTTTCATTATACGAGTTATTCGTGTCAATTTCGTATTATACAAATTTGATATTAATCTGATTCGTTTAATATTTGTGTTATCAGGTCATGTCATATACACGTTCGTATCAGGATATGGTCAATCTTAACCCCCTAATTTCGTGTATGGTTCGAGTTGTGTTATTGTTTCGTGTCGTAAATTCTCACCCCTAAACGATAGAGTTAAATTATTAAAATATACACAAATAAGTTACTTAAGATTATTGTATGTGTTGAATTAAATAAGATTTTTATAAAACGATAAGACTAAGATTATCAAAATAAATAAATAAAAATTCTGTTTACCTTTAATTTTCTCTCTCTCTCTCTCTCTCTCTCTCTCTCTCTCTCTTTTGTATAGTGCATCTCTCTTTTTCTTTTTTTTCTTTTTTTTTTTTTTAAATTCCAAATCAAGATACCCTTATCAAAATTCTTTCTAAAATTTAATATTCAAAAGATTTCTACTTAATCTAAATTACCCATAAACAAAATTTAATAGAATTATATTTTACCAATTAATTTTATTCTACTTTTTTTCACTTTTTTTAAAAATTAAAAATTGAAAATATTTATTTTTATGAAATTTATTATATATATTTATGTAAGTTACATTTTTATAACACAATAGAGCTAAAATTATTAAAATAGACATAAATAATTTATTTAAAATTAATATATTTGTTGATTTAAGTAATTTTTTATGGTACAATACAACTAAAATTATTAAAATAAATAATTAGAATCATTATTTAAATTTTAAATTATTACTTCTTTTTTCTGCAATTTAATGATTATTTTAAATATTTTATATATTCAAAAATATAAATAATTTAATTAAATTTATTAAAAAAATATTTTAAAACAAATAGTTTTTTGTTTTTTGTTTTTTAAGTACTAGTGTGTTAATATTATCTAATGAGAGTTGCTTGTGAACATGTGGGGTTCACTACATTATAATTCGATTGGCTCATTTTGTAAGTTTTTATTTTAAATTATTTACAAAAAAAAATTAGATTATTCCATTAATTATAAACATATTATTATATTATATATGCTTCTTTTTTTTTTTTTTAAAGAACAACTTATTTTTAATCACAGCATTAAAATTTTCACTAAAAAATGGATTATTTTTTTTTTTAAGTAGCAAAAGTCATTAGTTAGTTGAGTAGTACTAGTGCCTACAATCTCTTTATTTTAATCTGGGTAAACTCCGTGTTATGAAGAAGAAAGTGATAAATCCATACCCATAAAATTTATTTCTTAAAAAAAAGAGACCATGAATACAACAAATAAAATATAATTTTTTGAGAATTTTTTAATAAAATAAGATTTATTTTATTAAAAAAAGAGACTATGAATGTGAAAATCTCATGCAAAAATTGTTGGGCATTAAAAGAAAAAATAAAATAAAATAAAATACGAAAGTGTGCTAGATTTTTTGTTTTTTGTTTTTTTTTCTTTGGAGTGAATTTTTTTTTTCCAGATTTGTTCGTTTTTTAGGTGTATCTAAAAATTTAAAAATTACTAAAATATAAAGGAAAAAAATTAATGAATACCAACAATCACAAAAATCAAAAAATTCACAAACACTTTTTGAGTTTGACTTTTAACCCGTATAATTTGTCTCAAAATTTCACTTTGGTCCCAATTATTTAAATTGAACAATTTAATCTTTATATTTTGAAGTTTACTTTCAATTTGGTCATTCCGTTCAAATTGAAGATTAAAATTAAGAATTTTGAAAAATTTGTTAGTCTTCTTAGATACACACACAGAAAAAAAAAATTAATGAAAAGATTAAATTAAAACTAAACTTAAAATATAATAGTCAAATTATTTAAATCAAAACAATAATAATAAAAATAAAATAAATACTAATAATCAAAATAAAATTTAAGTCAAATTGTAAGGGTAAAAAATTATATATACCAAAAGTGAAAACATATAGAATTGGAAAATGCATCTGTATCAGGTTTTTTTTTCTTAAATTGTGTTTGGTTCTACAGAGAGGGCTTCACGTGTGCCCATGGCCCAGCCCAACTTGCATTAGAAATGTTAGGTGCGTTTGGCTTTTATGTTTTTTTGGCCTCTTTTGAGAAGATAAAAAAAAAAAAAAAAATAATAATAATAATAATTTATTGACTTATTTAAGTCACTATTTTAGTTTTAATTTTTTTTTTGTACATCTAAAAAAAAATCAATAAACTAAAAAAATCATTTCCCAAATAGACCTTTATATCATTTGAAAAATTTGACAAAGGTGTTTTGTGAAGTTGGTTAAAAGTCAATTTTATAATTTAAAATTTTTTTAAAAAGTGCAAAAAAAAAAAAAAAAATGATGTAATTTAAAAAAAAAATTAACTTTCAAGTCAAAATAGGCCCAAGCTGATTGGCCAAATCTAGTAAGAAAGTTAGACAAAGCAATGTTGTCCAACCATGGTACCCACATGTCTCTTGTTCCATTTCACGTTTTCCCCAAAAAAATAAATAATAAATAAATTATAATTAGTCTAACATGTTTGGTATTATTACATTAGATCTTTTTTTAAGGTATTAATTTATATAAAACTTAATTTTAATTTTATTAATAATTAGTTGGATCGATCAAAAAAATTGTTGTCGCAGCATTGTTATAATGTATTTGTGTCTTTACTGTATGCATTATTTCTGATTCTTTTATTATTAAGGCCGCACCTCTTTAGTTTAAAATGGAACGGGACGGCATTGTTGAGTTGTATTGGGTTAGGTTCTATGCCTACCTTGATAATTTAAATCGTGGAATTTAAATCGTTAAATGTGTAAAATTTATCAAGTACATTAATTTTATAAAAAATTATATTGATCAGATATCGATAATTTTTTGATTAATTTATATTTGTTTCAATGATAATTATGATTTTTAAAATAAATCACAAACACAAATGCAAGTTGATCAAGTAGCTATCAATATCTGATTAATATAATTTTTTGCATGGATGATATGCGTTAGCGGGTCTATACTGGGGAGACAGACGCCGACATACCTCTAGCATCCACGGTGAGGCAACGGATCTGTTTTAAGGAGATTGTGACATCACATAGGTTTCGATTTGCTTCATTTACTATTTATTTCAGTGTTTGATTTTGTTAAATATTTCTGTTCATCAAAACGTAATCTCTAGCATGTGTCAGATTTATGATTTCTTATTCTGTAATATAAATTTAGTTAATTATGAATCTGTTTATTTTATTTAATTTAGATAATTTGGACAACAATCTTAAAACAAACAACAATGATAGAGCACTCTAAATTTTGAGCTCTAAAGAGAGCTCTAGTGATGTGGCAAGGGTAAAAAAAAAATAAAAACAAAAACAAAAACAAAAATATTTTGGAGCTCTAATTTGTGAGCTCTAATAATTCTAATGTGTATGTGGGGCCCAGCTGATATGATGTTTTGGCCTTATATATATATATATATATATATTTGTTTGGCCTTTCCACCTCACTAGAGCTCAATTAGAGCTCTAATTTTAGAGGGATGTATCATTGTTGAAAAAAAAAAAAAAGAAAAAAAAAGAAAAAGACAGTCAAAACATCACATCAATAGAGTAGGAACCCACCTCTAGAGCTCCTTTAGAGCTCATGTTTTAGAGTTCCAAAATATTTTTGAAAAACAAATTCTATTTTTCCCATAAAATTGGGCAAATAGATTCATAATATTTGTACTAGATGATTTCCCCACTTTATGTATTCTCTGCTTTGCATTGATTAATCAGGAAAAAATATTTTACATATGTTTAGGTTCTGTTGTCACCACTGGAATTTATAATAGGTTAATTTATTACATTATGTTTGCTTCTATAACAGACTCTTTAGATTAGTTCCTGGGTTATTACACTACATTTGTGCTTCGGTAAGTTTTAAAAAAAAAAAACCACTGTTTGTTATTTGAAAGTTAATGATTAGCATTCAAATAAATATATTATTCATGTCGTGTGGCTTTGATACTAATTGTATAAGTTTATGTGTGTGATTTCTAATTTAACACACTCTGCACACTCATTATTTGGTTTTACTATTATTTTCTAATATAGTTTAATTTCACGATCACAATTTCTAATTTTCTACCATGATTTGAACGTTTTGTTATTTTATAATTTTATAATATAATTTGCATGCTCATGAGTGTTTAAATTTTTAGTTAACATTGACATGTTAACTAGTTCCCACTTTTCTAGTATAATTAACATGTTCAATATTTACTACATTCTAGTTTAATTCACATGTTTATTCTTTTCTAGATTTTTAGGATAATTTGCATGTTCTTTATTTTCTAGAGTTCTATAATTATGTACATGTTCATACGTTCCAGATTCTAGTTTACTTCACATGTTTATTAATTCTAGATTTGTACCCTAATTTGCATGTTCTAAATTTTCTAAATTTAAGTTAAATTAGATTCTTATTATTGTCTAGTGCTCTAGAAGTGTTTGCATGAGTTTATTTCTAATTTTTAGTTTAATTTACATGTTAATTGCTAAAATTATTTACATGTTTATTGTATAATAATTTTCTATAACTCTTGTCAATTAATTTCAATTTAATTTTTAGAGTTATAAGTTTTTTTGTAACTTGTCTAGCATGTTATTTTTTTACTTATTTCTGCTATTATTTATTGTTAGAAATCACTTCTTTTTCATCACTCTTCAATCACTACTTTGCCAAAAGGAAAAAAAAAACTGAGAGCTGTTTTTGTGTATAATGTATGAATTACATTTTGTTGGAGTTTTTCTACTAACTTTCTTTACAGGAATATCTATATGCAAGGGAATGGAAAAAAAGAATGTAAAAACAAATGAATAGGATTACAAACTAACCTTTTTGTTGAACATAAATACTTAAGCATGGAAAGGAGTTTTGGACCAAATAGAATCCTAATTGGATTGGTTTATGTTTTTTTTTTTTTATATATTTGAAGTATTTTTTGCTTGAGCCTTAGTTGTGGTTATTTACCAATAATTTTTAAGCAAGTTTGTTTGCTTGTTATTTTGGAAGCGTTTTATTTGCTTGTAATTATTTTAACAATTTATTTTAACTGCTTGTAAGTTGGTAAGTAATTTTTTTTAATTGCTTGTAAGTTTTGGAACTTGGTTTGTTTTAACCTAATTTATTCCCTAGAAAACTTAATTCTAAAAAGTGTTTCTGATTAAGGCCGAATTGTACAATATTGAGGTTGTTAATTAGAATCTCTTCATTTTACTTGCTTGTCAAACTATATATTATGTCGGTTTAATGTTAATCAGGTTGAACATAGTCGGAGCATAAAATAGGCAAAAATACAGAATTTGGAGAGAAAACAACTTCACGCACATGCGTTGACTTTTTCTGCACGTGCGTTGACTTTTCTTGGAAAACGGGTCCGATATTTTAAACCTGTTTGAAAGACAGCAGAAGTATAAATAAGCAAGAAGGAGGTTGGATTAGGATTTTGAAATCTATTCTAGAGAAAAGGGAGACTAAGGTTTTAAAGAAGTGATTTTCTTTTCAATCTCAAAGGAGACTTTCATGGGGGCTTCTTCTTCATCCTCTTCCTCTTTCCACTCCTCCATGAGTGGCTAGGTCATTCTTTTCTAGGGTTTTGATGAAACCCTAGCCATGTAATTAAGTTTTCTTTTTGATTTTTAATTGTGTAAAGGTTTAAACAATTGTATGGTGTTTTAAAAGTTTCATATATATATATATATATATATTTTCTATTATTTCTTTAAGTATTCGGTTTTCTGTGATTATTAAATGTTTTCCATGCAATAGTTTTCTATTCTTTTACATTCAAGGTATGAGACGAACTATATTACAAGGGACGAGTCGTGTCGCTATCCTAGTTTAGAGTGAACGATTCATACTACTTGAGATGGTTCGTATCCGTACATTGAACGTGATGATTTTCTTGTTAAATACTTTAAACTTGTAATTGGGAAGCATTATCCCGTTCGAACCGTAACATAATTGATTTCAATTTGAAACCCTATTTATGTAACTAGTGGTGAACTCATTGCCCTAGGCTTTTTTCCCAAATCAGTAAATTCATCTTTAGTTATAATTGCTAGTTTATTCGCTTTGTTTAATTTAATTATCATTAGTTTATGAATTCCTCAATCTTTTTATCAAAATTAATTTAAGAATTTAGCATTTAAATTAGTTTAATTTCACAATTGTCCCTGTGGATCGATATCTGGACTTGCCATTATTCTAAAAGAATTTGGTATAGTTTAGTGTTTATTTTTGGTGTGTGTAATGACCCATCATGGACCAGGAGTCAACATGCTATTGAAAGTTTTGTCTAAGGTTAAATGGGTCTTAAGTGAGACTGATGTGACCCCTCCAGTCTTCTTAAAAACTTTCCTTACCATATTCGATTCTAGTGTAAGTGGTGAGACTAGTTTTGAATTAAATTTTCAACTTTGGGATTTTCTAGTGTTAAGTTTAATTTCTAGAAACACAAAATAGTGAAATTCTGTTGTATTTTTTCGAAATGACAACTATCACTGATGCTGCTGCTGCTGCTAATGTTGGTGGGGATCAGAACCTTGAGGCAACTGGCTTGCCAACCCCTGTTGTGACCTCTATGGTCAACCATGTTGTTGTGACCTCTATGGTTAACTCTATTACTACTCCTGCTATTCCGAGAGGATCGCTCAACCATCATGAGTGCAGTAAGAAGTTCACTAGAGTGAATTTCAAGAGGTGGCAGCAGAAGATGCTGTTCTACCTGACTACTCTTAACTTCACGAGGTTTTTGAGTGAGGATCCACTAGCCATGGAGGAGAATGAGTAAGACAAGAAAAAGCTCATGGCTCTAGATGCTTGGAAACAGTTAGACTTCTTTTGCCGGAACTATGTTTTGAATGGCTTGGCAGATACACTGTTCAACGTCTTTTGTGTTAAGAAGTCGGCGAAGGAGCCATGGGATGCTTTGGACAAGAAGTACAAGGCCGAGGATGTTGGGGCAAAGAAATGTGTTGTTGGTCGATTTTTGGACTTCAAAATTGTGGACTCAAAAACCGTCATTAATCAAGTCCAAGATTTTCAAGTAATTCTGCATGAGATTTATGCAGAGAGAATGTTCCTGAGTGAATCATTCCAGACTGCTGCATTGATTGAGAAGTTACCTAGTGGCTAGAAAGACTTCAAGAACTACTTGAAGCACAAACGAAAGGAGATGACAGTTGAAGAGCTCGTTGTTAGGCTTCGAATTGAGGAAGACAACAAGAAAAAAAGGGGGAGTACCTCCACTGTGAAAGCGAACATGGTTGAACATGGCCAGTCCTCAGGGGTGAAGAAAAAGCCACCAACAAGCAAAAGCTCAAAGCTGGGGGCAAGAGGTAGTGTCTACAAAAGGCCAGTCTTTAAGCCTCAGGAACCTACTTTTAGGTTCAATGGAAAGTGCTTCAACTATAGAAGAGATGGGCATCAGGTGGTTGATTGCCACAAGAAGAAGAAGCCTTACAAGAAGTACTCTCCACAAAACAAACGTTGAGCTCACATGGCTGAAATGGAGGATCTGTCACAAGATGTGGACTACATGCATTGTCAATTGTTGTCTCTGAGGTGAACACGGTAGGGTCCAACCTAAAGAAATGGTGGGTGAACACTGGGGCCACTCGCCACATCTGTGTTGAGAAGAAGATGTTCACAACTTTTAAACCGGTTTCAAACTATGAGAAATTGTTCATAAGAAATTCTGTAACCTCAATTGTTAAGGGTAAAAGCAAGGTGGTCCTGAAAATGATTTCAGGAAAAGAGCTGACTATGAACAATGTCTTATTTGTTCCGAACATTCGTAAGAACCTTGTCTTAGGGTCACTCTTAAGCAAGCATGGCTTTTGCATGGTGTTTGAGTTTGATAAGGTTGTGTTGACCAAAAGCGGGGTCTATGTGGGGAAGGGGTATATGTCGAGCAGTATGTTTAAGCTCAATATAATGACTATTATCCCTAAAGTTAACGAGAAAGCTTCTTTTTCTACTTATATGCTTGAGTCTCCTGAATTATGGCATGGTAGACTTGGTCATGTGAATTTTGGCTCGTTGCGTAGATTAATCAAGTTAGATCACATGCCATATTTCAAGATTAATTCAAATTATAAGTGTGAAACTTGTGTAGAAGCTAAATTGACAAGGATTTCTTTCATTTTGTTGAAAAAAGTACCAAGCCTTTAGATTTAGTGCATAGTGATGTGTGTGACTTGAAAGTCGTACAATCACGTGGTGGCAACAAGTACTTCATCACTTTTGTTGATGATTGCACTACATACTGTTATGTGTATTTGCTTAAAAGCAAAGATGAGACGATTGATAAGTTTATTCTTTTTAAGAATGAAGTTGAAAATCAACTAAGCCGAAAGATCAAGGCTTTAAGAAGTGATCGTGGTTGAGAATATGAATCGCCTTTTATTGAGATCTGTGCTTAATCTGGAATTATTCACCAAACTACAACGCCTTATTTCCTTCAGTCAAATGGTGTTGCTAAACAAAAAATAGGACGTTGAAGGAAATGATGAATGCAATGTTGATAAGTTCTGAGTTGCCACAGAACTTGTAGGGAGAAGCAATTCTCTCTGTGAATTACATTCTAAATAGAATACCCTGGAAGAAAGTGTACAAGACTCCATATGAATTATGGAAAGGCCGCAAGCCTTCTTATAATTTCTTACGAATGTAAGGATGTCTTGCAAAAGTGGCGGTACCTACACCTAAGCGGGTTAGGATAGGTTTGAAAATTGCGAATTGTATATTCATTGGTTATGCACAGAATAGTGGTGCATATAGGTTTCTTGTGCACAAGTCTGATATTTCAGATTTACACAAGAATACCATGATGGAGTCAAGGAATGTGTCTTTTTTTGAGGACGTGTTTCCTGGCCGAACTCGAGGAAATGATCAAAGTTCTGAAAAAGAACTTAAAGATGATCCTAGTGATAGTGATCAATATGAGGAAGTAGA
The DNA here is from genome assembly GCA_036172215.1 of Camellia granthamiana. Taxonomy (NCBI): domain Eukaryota; kingdom Viridiplantae; phylum Streptophyta; class Magnoliopsida; order Ericales; family Theaceae; genus Camellia; species Camellia granthamiana. The sequence goes on along the minus strand of CM069906.1, from coordinate 80,931,593 downwards.
AGAGCCAAAAAGAAGTAAGAGGGCTAGGACTTCCAAGTCCTTTGGCCCAGACTTCTTGACTTATATGTTAGAGGGAGAAACTCGAACTTTTCATGAAGCTGTGACTTCACTTGAAAGTCCTTTATGGAAAGAAGCGATTAAGAGTGAAATTGACTCCATCTTACAAAACAATACTTGGGAGTTGGTTGATCTACCCCTAGGTAATAAGGTCTTGGGGAGTAAGTGGATCTTTAGAAAAAATATGAAGGCTGATTGGTCAATTGATAAGTATAAAGGTAGGCTAGTTATCAAAGGATACATGCAGTGAAAAGGCTTGGATTACTTTGATATGTATTCACTTGTGACAAGGATTACATCCATTCGCATGGTGATTTCGTAACCGCTTTACGTGGTCTAGAGATATATCAAATGGATGTAAAGACAGCTTTTTTAAATGGAGATTTAGATGAAGAAATCTATAAGGAACAACCTGAGGCTTTTCATCTCCAAGGCAAAATAAGAAAGTTTGTAAGCTTGTTAAGTCGTTATATGGTTTGAAGCAAGCTTCTAAGCAATGACATCAGAAGTTTGACAACGCTATGTTGTCAAATTGGTTTAATGCATATATGTCAAAGACATAGACATAGGTTATGTCATTCTGTGTCTACTCATTGTTGGCAGTAATGATAAAATGATTAGAACTACCAAGAGATTGTTAAACTCTAAGTTTGACATGAATTATATGGGTCTTGTAGATATAATTCTAGGTATTAAGATTACTAGAACATCTAATGGTATTGTACTTTCTCAATCTCACTATGTTAAGAAGATACTTGAGAAATTTGCTAAATCAGATATGAGTGTCTCTAGGACACAAGTAGACTTGAGTTTACATTTGACCAAGAATAATGGTGAGAGTGTCTCTCAGCTGGAATATTCTCAAGTTATCGGGAGACTTAGTAGATACACAAGTAATCTGAATGTTGCTCATTAGAGGGGCATTATGTGGGTGTTAGGTTATCTACGGTACACTTGGGATTATGGGTTGCATTATACCAGATACCCAGCAGTACTAGAAGGGTATAGTGACGTTAATTGGATATTTGATATAAAGGACTCCAAATCTACTAGTGGTTATGTGTTTACCCTCAGAGGGGCAGCTATGCCTTGGAAATCTTCCAAACAAACGTGTATATCGAGATCAACGATGGAATCTGAGTTTATTGCTTTAGATAAAGCAACTGAAGAAGCTGAATGGCTTTCCCAGTTTGTTGAGGATATTCTACGTTGGCCGAAACTTGTGCCTGCTATCTGTATTTATTGTGATAGCCAATCGGCGATTGGTTAGGCACAGAGTAATATGTATAATGGAAAGTTTAGACATACCCGTCGTAGACATAATTCTATACGACAACTACTCTCTAACAGAGTTGTCTCTCTAGACTATGTAAAGTCTAAGGACAACATTGCAGATCCGTTAATTAAAGGGTTAACTCGAGTGTTAGTAAAAACGTCTTCAAGAGGAATAGGGTTAAGGCCTTTAGTAATGTTATTGAAACGGAAAACCCAACCTAGTTGAATGGAGATCTCAAGATCTAGGTTCAAAGGGACAACCTAACTTCGTGTAACGGGTGAGTAAATCCTCTTGCTCATTCCTTTGTACAATGATACCCAGTAGGGATGGAAGGTTAAGCTAATACTTTTAATGACCAAAGTGATATGAATAATCAACCGTGCTATAATGACATACCTTATATAAGTCACCTATGTGAGTTCGAAGTGGGGTCGCTTCTTTAAGAATTGGTAAGGTCGAATTCTTTAAAAACACTCACTGAACTAGGCTAGTGTTCTAGGGTCATATCGGATAAGCCAGTGAGAACAAGAACAATGGTTGGACTAACTCCTGTGTGAGGTCTATTGTCTTGATTTACACAAACGGCCGAATAGTTCAAGATATCACGTTCACGGGTTAGCTAGTAAATCCGATATGTTTTCACTACGAAAGGTTTAAGGCCAACAACTACCTTTTCTGATACAGGGTTAGTTTGTGTGCTCTCTTTCCGAGTCTTTGTTGTAAACATTGTCCGTTTTTTTTATTCGGTCAATTTCTATTCATGTGAGGAATTGTTGGAAAAAAATGGTTTTATGGTGACTTTAATGTCAAATTAAAGTAGGTCCCAACCATTGGTTAAGGTGGAATCAAATGAGTTTAAATTTTTTGTAACAAGATCTTTACACCACAAAAAGAATGATAAAAGACTATTAAGAATTGAATGAGAAATTGTCTCATAAAGTTAGTCTTATGAATGAGGCACTGGGAATTGTGTATAACTACCAATGCCACATTGATTGTAGATAAAAGCTTTGATGGGTATTTAAACCTCAAGATTTTGATAAAGGCATGAACCTTTTAGGGCATCCAAATTTTCCCAAGGAAGGGAGTTATGGAACCTTCAAGGATGGGCTTGGGCCAAAACAATGGTCCAAGTTGGTTATGCAAAAATTGCCACACGTGCGCGCCCCACCCGACCGGATCGGACAGGATCGGGTCCGGATCCGTGATCCTTGGGTTGGGGGTCTTGAATCTTGAGGGAATGGGTTAGGTTTGGGGCTGGGCCGGATTGGTGGCCCATCAACCTAATCTTTTTAGGCCAGATTTGTTTGTTGGTTGTAGATATACACACATGTCTATATTGTGTGTAACCTATACACTTAAGATGGTGATTTACATTATCAATTTTCCTGCATTACTTTTTCAGTTTTGCAGAAATTGAATTGTGCATTTGTTACAGAAAAACTCCTCATCTCTCCCTCGTTCTGTATAAGAGGAGAACCCCCTTTGGTCTTAGATACAAAATTTTTGGCTTCCATACTATACAGAATTTTAGTCTGCTCCTATATTCTTCTTCCTATGTGAGAGAGTGCTGCTATTGTCGATTCACCGGAGCTAAACAGAAGGTGCTTCTGCGTTAGCGGGTCTATACCATCGTATCCTGTAAGACAGACGTTGACATACCTCCAACACCTACAGTGAGGCGGCGAATATGTTTTAAGGGGATTGTGGTATCACACAGGCTTCGGTTTGCTTTCTTTACTATTTTATTTCAATGTTAGATTTTGTTAAATATTTCTGTTCATAAAAATGTAATCTCTAGTATGTGTTAGATTTATGATTTCTTATTCTGTAATAAATTTAATTAATTATAAATTTGTTTATTTTATTTTATTTATACAATTTGGACAACAATTACTTCTTTATCTTTTTCATTACACTTTTTTTTTTTTTTACAATGATTGTTACAGATTATTTGTTATTATTTTTCAGTGTTCAGATATTTAATCTCTACAATTATATTATACAAATTTCAGTTTAAGCAGAATCATTTGTAATACTTTTCTGTAATTCTTAAATTATATTTTGTACATTGAATTTAATTTCTCTTGCATTCAATTGTTCTTCGCGGTTCTTAAAATCGTTTCTTCTTGTATGCCACAGTGCATATCTGACTCATAACCGTCTCCTAAGTTATTTGCCTTATGTTTTCTGTCCTCTGTCAAATCACTTAGGATTTATCTAACATTATAATGAATTGATATGGGTTATACATATTAATCCGGTTATATGTATCTCCGTATATGGTGGTTATGGTTAAACAATCTATTTTAAACTAAATTTGATTTTGTTTTTGTTGTTATTGTTAGAGATGATTTGTTTCACAAATTGTCTACCTTTGTTTCTTTATCTATATGTTTACATCATTTTAATGAAAAGGTGTAACTTTTCATTTATTGTGTGAAGAGAAAATAGACTAAATCTGATTTTGTTTTTGTTGTTATTGTTACAGATGGTTTGTTTCACAAATTGTCTACCTTTGTTTCTTTATCTATATGTTGACATCATTTTAATGAAAAGGTGCAACTTTTCATTTATTGTGTGAAGAGAACATTGACGTATGGGGAATAATTGTCTATTTGGCTTTTCTTATTTTTTGAATCTGTTACATTCTCGTTTAATAGATTTTGTATTTTATGCTTTCTGGACTTTGTGAATTATAAATGGGTTTTTATGTGTTTACGCTTTGTTAGATTTGTTAGAATCTGTTAAGTTAGATTTTGAGTATTTTGTCAAAATATGTGACTATGCTTTAATTCCATTTGTATCTTTTGATTTAGATAGGTTATTATTTAAAATGTTTTTCATATTGGCCATTCTTGTGATATTTTTCACTTGTATGTATACCTAAATGTCATCTCATGAGTTAACTATTTGTTACTTGATTCATGATATTAGAGATGATAAATTGAATTATTTATATTGAATTATTTATATTGAATCTGTTAGTAGATTTTTTTTTAATTTAATTTAATTTTTTTTTTGAACTGGAAAAAAGGATGTTCCGTAGGGGTAAAGTCACTACAAAAAATCAAGGTTTTTAGAGACTAAAATTTAGAAATAAAATTATTTTTTAGGGACCAAATAGTTTTATTGCAAAAAGTGTCGTTATTATATTTTTAGTAACAAAAATTGGACATTAGTGATAAATTATTATCTTTTTGGAACTAAATTTTTTGTCTAAAAAATAAAACCTTGCGAGACCAAATTATTTTGTTCCTAAAAGTATATTTATTAGCGACATTTTCAAAATTTTGTCACTAAAAGTCTTATTTTTGAATTTTTGGAGCGACATTTTAGCGACTATCCTTATGACAATAGAAATTGGTTCGTAAATGTCTTTTGCAACAAAAATTTCACTTTTAGAGACCAAAAAATTTGGTCTCTAAAATTTTTATATGTTGTAATGAGTCCTGATCTTGAGGTAGCGGGTGGTCGGTTAGATTTAACCTAACCCAAAGGAATGGACCTACCACCAGGACAATAGAGGAATGCACCAACCCCAACACATGAGACAGAGTCACGAGTGGAGTACTATGCATTCAACTTCAACCGTTTGAAAAAACAGGTCGCCAAGGGCACCCCCAAGAATCGAATCTTACTCACTTGTGTAGAAGGGAGAGACATTGGGACTCCATCACCACCCTCAGTGGTAAATCTATTAGTAGATTGTTTATCAAAATTTTGTTGATAATTATATGGACATATATGTTTTGACACGTGTTTTTCCATGATGACGGTGACATAAATACTATTGTAATCGATTTGTTATGGAATATTATTATGTGGAATAATATATTTTGTGTATGTGACCGTAGCATCTTTGCATCCTCAAGCCAATCATTGACATCAGAAAAATTAGATATTGGTGAAAGTTAAATATGATGATCTAAATAGTGTTATCTTCCCATTTTATTGGAAGTGATTTTTGAGTTTTATGACATAGTTTACCAAAGTCATAATTATGAACCTTGTGTAGTAGTATTGGTTTAACCATGAACCATGAATCATGAATTATGAAGTAAGAGTAAATAGTTACTTATGTGAGAGTTTATCTTTTTTAATAAAAGAGATAATTTAATATTTTTTTGTTACAAATATTTGTTTTGAATGAATAAAAGATGATTTTATCAAAAATGAGTTATTAGTTGTGATAGTAACACTTGTTAGAAAATTAATCATGTTTTTGTTCTAATTTATTTATTTATTTTTTATCAACAAATAACACTATATTGATGAATTCAGAAAAAACAGATATACAAGAATGCATCAACAAAAGGGAAGGATGAGCAAAAACAACACCTCAAAAGAGAAAACAACCAAGCTCATCCCCCTGTTAGAGAGATTCCAACCAAACAACACAACAAACAACAAAGCAAAAACAAAACAACCAGGATAAGCATAAAACAGACCAGGACAGCAGAACCAAAAGCAACAACCCCAAGCACACAACAGGCCACCAGCCCAAACCAACACAGCAGACCAACAACACTAACTGATGTATTGATAACCTTGCTGCACCACTGGATTAACAACCGACTGGATGATGGCTGAGAAGGTGAATGTTATTGACCAAATCTTGAACAAAATACACACAGCTTGGAGAATGATATTTATGCCACATAACAGCCTTAACCTTAATCGCCTCCTTTAGAGATTCCAGCTGGGAAGTAGGTTGGGCCCCCTGAAACTTACATTCATTCTAACTTTTCCAAATAGCCTAAAAGACAAGAAGGGGTGTAGACCTCCATATTTGCCTACTTACCTTCGGGAACCTAAAACTAGACCACTAGAGGAGGAGGCCTTCAACCGACCCAGGCATCACCCAATACAAACCCCACCAACACACCAAATGAAACCAAACACTCCAAACTAAGGGGCAAAAAAGAAGCACATGATCAAGTGTTTCAACCTCTGAGTTGCAGAAAATACAAGAGACACTAGCATTAACACCTAACACACCAATCCTTTGTAAGTAAGCAACCGATTTAATCCTACCCTTCCATGCTAACCAAGCGAAGAATTGGGACTTGGGAGGAGAGAAATTAGACCAGATAAAGAATGGGATAGCAGAAACAACCAGATCTGAGGACTTGTTGTACACAGATGCAATAGAAAACTGACCTGACGAAGATGGAATCCAACAAAGCCAATCACTGGAGACAGCTACGGGAAGTGAAGCTGCATCAAGGATAGTTTTCAGCCTAGCCATCTCAACCTCCTCCCATGCTCGTAAAGGCCTACGGAAGGATAACACCCAATCACCAACTCTGTATTTTCTATCAAAAACCATTCTCAAAGATTCCTCATTCTCCAAAGCCAACAAGAAGAGTCTAGGGAACTGACCCCTCAAACAAAGCCCCCCCACCCATGTATTCGTCCAGAACTTGATTCTCTCTCCATTCCCAACCTTGACCACAATATTTGACAGATAATAGCTCCCAAGTTGGGAATTACTAATAGTAACTGACAGTATATCCTGCCAAAGCCTTGAAACTCTACTCATCTTCCAAAAAAGGAACCCAACCCCCTCCAACAGCAAGGTACTTAGCACAAATAATTTGTTTCCATAGCGCCACATCCTCAGTGCCATACCTCCACCACCATTTAGAAAGTATACAATCATTAAACTCCCTAATCTTCCTGATTCCCAACCCACCTTGGTCCCTATTTTTAGTTACTTCCGACCACTTCACCATGTGCAATTTTCTCCCAGATACAGAGCCTCCCGAAAAATAATTAGCCTGTAATCTATCAATTATTTTTGCCACCCCCTCAGGTAGTTTAAACAGTGACAAATAATATACGGGCAAACTTGACAAGACAGACTTAACCAACGTGAGTCTACCCTCATAGGACAACAATTTCCTATTCCAAGAGGCCAGTTTAGCATTAAATTTATCAATAACAAGCTTCCGGGTGCTCTTCCTCCTAGGGCTAGCCTCCAAAGGCAAACCAAGATAGGTAAGAGATAGCTTTTTACATAAACAGTGCAGTTTAGCTGCAAAATCAAACACTAACTCATCAGCCACACCCACTCCACTAACACTACTTTTGTGAAAGTTGATCTTTAGGTCAGACATGAGCTCAAAACACCTAAAGATTCTCTTAATTGTTGAGACTTCATACTAGTCCGTTTCACAGAAAATAATTGTATCATCAGCAAACTGGAGGTGTGATAGGACAACACCACCAGATCCAACCTTAATTCCTCGGATTAGGCCCATAGCCTTAGCTCTAGTTAACAAAACATTAAGTCCTTCAGCAACTATATTAAAAAGGAATGGAGACAGCGGATCACCTTGCCGAAGTCCTTTCTCTGGAGTGAACTCAAGAGTCGGAGATTCATTAACCAATACAGACACCCTGGCAGATGATATGCATTCTTTCATTCAGCTAACCCACTTGCGACCAAACCCCATATTCGTAAGCATAAAAAGTAAAAAAATCCCAATTCACCGAGTCATACGCTTTCTTGAAATCCAATTTTAGGATTAAACCCTTCGTACGAGATTGTTTCCACCAGTCCACCACCTCACTGGCAATCAGGACTCCATTAAGGATATTCCTACCTTTGAGGAAGGCAGATTGAGCTACACTCACAACCTTAGGAGCAACCTGCTTAAATCTGTTTGCCAACACTTTGGATAGAATTTTGTAGATTGAGCCAATCAAACTTATTGGCCTGAAATCCGTGAGACCCTTAGGGCACTCCTTCTTAGGAACTAAAGTCACAAAGGAACTTGTTACACCTTTAGACAATCTTCTATTCCTATGAAAATCATTGAAAAACCGAACAATGTCAGGTTTAAACACTTCCTAGCACTTTTGAATGTAAACCAGATTGAATCCATCCGGTCCAAGAGCTTTATTCCCTTCAGACAGTTCAACAGCCTCCCAAATCTCTTCTGAATTGAATTCAGACTCAATCATCTGGACTTCTGGAGTTCCACCAATGGACTTAAACTGGCCTACCGGCTTTGGCCTCATTTTCCAATTCTCAGAAAATAGACCTTTAAAGTACCTGAAAACCTCTTCCTTCAACTTCTCAGGATCCTCAATGAGATTCCGATCAACTGTTAGAGAGTTGAGCAGGTTCTTGCTCTACCTGTATGAAGCCATGGTATGAAAAAACTGAGTATTCTTGTCCCCCTTTAATGTCCAGGACATCCTAGATTTCTGTAGCCATAGCCACTCCTCCCTTGTGCTACACTTCCATACCTCCCATCTCAATACCTTTCTTCTTTCGATTTCCGAATCATCAAGTAATCTAGATTCCGCAATCAGCTCCAAATTGTGTAAGTCCTCTTTCGCAACCTGTAAATTATGCTTGATGTCCCTAAACACCTCAGCATTCCATTGCTTTAGTTTTAACTTAAGAGCTTTCAACTTAGAAGAAATGACAAATCTAGCCCCTCCAGATACACCCAAGGCCTCCCAAGACTGCTTAACAAATGAGAGGAATTGAAGGTACAACACTTATGCATTAATGAATCTAAATGGCCTCGGACCCCAGTCTCTAACATCTTCCATTAAAACAATTGGACAGTGATCTGACTCATACCTAAGCAATCCCCAGAACTTAAATTTGAACATATAGACCCATTCAGGAGATAATAGGAACCTATCTAGCTTACTCCATTTTTCACCATCCGCAGCATTACACCAAGTAAATTGTCTACCCAGTAGAGGTAACTCTGTGAACTCTATTAGATCAATGAAGTCATTAAAATCCTTCATTCCCCCGTCCCTTCTAAGGCAAGCTTTTCGTTCCCCTAAGGTTCTAACTTCATTGAAATCCCCCCCAAACACCATGGCTTCTGAAAACTGGACTTTAATCTAACAATAGAATGCCAGAAGTGCCCTCTTCTAGCAACATCATTTGGTGTATAAACATTGGCCAACACACACTCAAAATCAGGAAGGAGAGTACCTGAAACTAGGATGACATTTCTATTGCTATAGCAAGAAGTCATTGAGAACACCGACGGTCGCCAAACACACAATAACCCCTCTGCTGTTCCTTCTGAATCAATAGCTAAAAAATCCATCTCCTCTCATGGCCATAATGAGTGAACCATACCCTCAACCATCCCTGCTTTTTTAGTTTTTTGAATGAACACAACATCCACATTTCTTTCTCTAAAAACATCTTTTATTCTATGCTTTTTCCCAGCTCTACCCATGCCCCTGATATTCCAAGACAAAATTATCATTACAATAAAATAATACTCCTAATACCTCCAACTTAAACTACTCACTACAAAGGAGTTCTAACCCGCTGAGCAGCTCGATCCTCATCAACATGTTCCAATTCCACACATCGTTGCATGACTTCAGCCTCAGTACCATTGCAGTTCAGCCCCAAGACTTTACCGAGCTGGACAACTGCTTGTGCCTCCTGCTGAAACCTGTGATCTCTACTTGTGCCGATCCCACTTGAAGAAAAAGCAGACAAGGCCAACGACGCTGCTCTAAACAGAGCTCCTCTGTGCTAGCTCCCAATCGGCAGTGGATAAGCTTTCCTTACATACCTTGCACCTCTTGCCATCCTTCGAACTAGTCTCCTCTCTTCTGGATTTAATTTTTCCCTCTTCCTTACCCTTATACAATTTTGGTTCCTAGAGTTCTTTCCCCACTGCCGATTCCAATTCGGAACTTCACCTCCATGCTCTTTTCCCATAATAGGCTCCTGATCCATACCATGTTTCACACCTTTAGGGCCCGCAGCACCAACATTAGAAGCAATTGGGCTAGGCTCAGGATTAGGCCCAACATACTAAGCTAAATCAACCACCACCTCTATCCATTCCTCAGGCCTGCTAAACTGAGATACACATGTACCAAGCCCAAAAATGTGCCCAGCATTAAAATCATTTCCCAAATGTCCATCAATAATATAGTTGGGAGCTCCAGCTGTTTCAACTCTGCATGCCTGAACAACGTTTGAGTTCCCTAAGCTACTAAAACTTGTCTCCTCCACCATAGATGTGGACACCAAACCTTCTCTCAAGGCCATGTCAGACTCCATGATCTCATTGGACCTACCAACTTCTACCACTTCCTTCAGGTTATCCCCTAGCCCATCCACGTCAACTGCCACCTCATCATCATTTCCATCATCTAGAACTCCATCAGCAGATCCATGAAGGGCCTCCTTGTTTGAATTGTAGTCATCATGCCTCAAATGTAGCATGCACTTGCATAATTCTGTAACAAACTTAGTCTCCACTACTTGTTCTTTAGCAACCTGAACAGGAAAAATTGCACCCCTACAACTGAGATTCACTACATTATTAATAAGCCCCATATGCTTGGTAAGTAATCTCACTCTCCCACATTCAAATGACTTCATACAGGATGTTTCATCTGTAATGCTAACCACTTCACCCCATAGCTTCCCAATACTTTTGAACTTGTTAACATTTCATAAGTTCAAGGGTACCCCATAGCAACACAACCAGATAGTCCTCTCTTGGTCCAAAACCAGGCCTCGTTTCCATTTCATTACAGAACAACACCATTCCTTGAGATACACATCCAGTTGTTCCATTCTAACCTTCATATCTTCGACCGATTTGAATGTTAGCACTACATCCTTGCTCCCACCTGGTCTCACTACAATATCTTCAAACCCAATGAGATGGACTATATTCTCAAAATCAAGGAAATCACACCCCATTTTCAGTTTAACAATAGCACTCTCATACAACCATCCGTTGCCTTCCTCATTACCCATCACAACTAGCCCATCCTCTCCTCCACCTTTAACCACGTATGCATAGGACTTGCTGTAGACACCCTATTTTTAACTGACCTTAAGACTCAGACGTCATCGATTGAGCGCTTGGTGATTGCGCATGTTGTGCTCGTTCTGAGGTTTCGGAGTTTCGACTGAGGTCCTTACCCCCGGACCTCGGGACCCTTTTATGCTTTGCCTCGGTTTGCGGACCAGGTCTTGCTTTCTCTTCCTGGAGGGAGGGAGAGGTCTTGTAGACCATCTCTTAGTGGCCGTAGGCTACTTTTTGTGGTCGTAGGCCACTGTTCCCGTTTGGAGACCAGTTTCTGGTTTTCAGAGCCGTCGGCCGCGCGCCTCGGTTTGGGACCGCTTAACATTCTCCGTTTGGCACGATTTTTGGCACACACCTTGCTTCCTCTCTCTGGAGGGACACTGTGGCCCAAGAGACCACCTTCGATGCTTAACAGCCTGTTTTCGGGGCACCCAGCTGCGTGTTTTGACCCCCAAACCCTCGTTTTGCATCCGTCTTGGTTCATTTTTGGCATAGACCTTGTTTTCATTGTTTGGAAGGTGGTACAAGGGTGGGAGACCACCTTTTCTCTTGGAGACCACTTCTCTCTCCGCCAGCCGATTTTCTTGTCAGGAAGCTGGTCTCCCTGGTCTTTGAGCCACATTTGCTAGTCTCCCATCATACCACTAGCTTGCATTCTGTTGGGAGACCACCAAATGGGGCTGCCGACTAGTTTTCTTTGAGTTGAACCTTTTGAACTGGTCGGCTGACCGGGGAAAGTGGTCAGCCGACCACCTGAACTGGTCGGCTTGCCTCCCCCCAATTTTGTCTTTGTGAGTTGTTGCCAGTTGTGCCAGCTGGAAGGCACAGACTGGATCCTCCATACACGTGTATGGAGGATCTTCAACCTTGGTTTTTAGCTTCTTTGAGAAGCTTTGGCCTTGTATCTCTATAAGAAAGGCCATCTTCTTCCTTTGTGAGGGTTCAGAAATTGGTCTAAGGCTTGTGCATACACTTCCCTCTATATCTATTTGTTTTGGGTTCAAAAGGGTCTTGTTCTTGACCTATTACACCACACATCATAGCCACACACCTCCACCATTGCTCTAAGGTTCTTGGAGGGTCTTAAGAGGTCTCAAAGAGTTGGTTTTAGGCTGGAGAAGTTGCTGTTTTGCTGAGCTTCAAGGGTAACATACTTTTTCACTCTTTTAAGCTTTATTTTGATCCATCTCTTAGCCTTACTTGCATGCATATTTGAGCTTTGTTGTCAACTGAAAAAAGTCTTGTTTTGAGGTCCTTTTGATGTTTGTTTAAGGTCATTTTGTTGTTGGGGGTCATCTACCCCCTTGCATGCTTCATTTTGCCTTGTTTTGAGCCATGCCTTAAGGCCTTTGTGTTGACCTTTGCTTGGCCTTTTAACCACTGAAATCCAGCGGTTTTTCAGTGGTTAACATGTATTTTTGAGAGCCAAAATCAGAGAGGGAATCCCCTCTCCCTCCTTGTCTTGTTCACTAGCATTTTTGGCCTTACAAAGGAGCCTTCATTTGCACATCTCCAAGCCTTGTTTCAGACCATTTTAAGTGACTTTTAGGGCCTGCCTAGGCTCTATCCAGAGTTGGTTTTGTCACCTTGGGTGTGTCTCTTGCATGTGTAGAATAACCCCTTTTATAGCCTATCAAAGGAGCATGTCATTCTTGCATGCATTGATCATGTTTCAGTGGGTTTTTGGCCTTTATTTGGCATGTCATGTCTCTGAATTTTGCTGGTTTAGTGGCCTCTTGGATGCTTCATATGCTTGTAGTGTAATCCATGTTCACTAGCTCACATTGCATGTTGTTTTGGCCCTTGATTCTAGCATATTTTGGCCATGTTCTAAACTGATATTATTCATGATTTGGGCTGCCTTAGCTCTGTTTTGAGGTCCCATGATCGAATGATGCTTGCCATGCATGCTTGTAGTGTAATACCCTTGCATAGCTTCGAGTTTTGAAGCCTCTTGCATGCTTAACTTGAGTTGTTTTCATGCTTTGCAATCATTGAACATGTTATTTCAGAGCTTATACTTATGCTATATTCCCATGTTTTCCACTCTTTAAATGCGTTTGAGAGTTGTGCTTTTATGCCTCATTTTTGGGCTATTGCATGAGCTTTATTTTTGTGCATTGCAAGCCATCATTTTAGTCCATTTTGCCACTGTTTTGGGTTTGCATAGGGACTGTCTGGGGTTGGTTTGGTCATTTGGGTATCGCTTTGCATACCTCTAGTGTAATGCACTTCACTAGTTTCGGTAATTGTGCCATCCAACGTGCATCGGGTGATTTGTTTGCATGATTCGGGACCATCTTGTATGTCATTTCAGAGCTGGAACATGTGTCATTGTATGCCATATTTCATCCTTGTCATGCTTTGGTAGAGTTGCACTTTATTCCTTAGGCTTGGTCCCATGCATTAGTGCATGTTTGCATGAACCTTGTTGCCTCATTTTCATCATATTGGCCACTGATTTGGGTGTGGCCGAGGCCCATCCATCTTGGTTTAAGTCCATCTTGCATTGTGTATGCTCTATAGTCCATGTCATCGCATGTTTGATCATTGCATTGCATATGCCTCGTTCATAGCATTGCATATGTTAGTGCATTATGTATGCATGCCACATAATCCATGTGCATTGAGTATGCCATTGATTAGTTCATAGTATTGTGAATGCCATTTGCATGCTTTCATGTCATTCCGTGCATCTTCGCATCACTTAGTTGCATTGCATTTAAATTGCATGCTAGAGTTGCATTTGTTCATACATTGTTTGTTGCATTGTGTTTGGAGTAGGGTTTAGTCCAAACATAGGAAACGAGGAACGTTTCGTACTCAAAGTGACGAAAAGTGCCTCGATTCTTGGTCACCGACACTCTTGACTATCCATGATAGAGTTGTTGGCTTTAGGTGTTTACATGTGCATTCATTTCACATTGAGTCGTGCAATTCGACTTCTTGGCCATTATGCATTGGGATGCGTGATTGATGGCACGAGGATTGAGGACTACAATCCCTAGAGCTTATGCAATGACGGGGAGAGTGGTTGGGCACACATATGTTGAAAATACCTTGCCTTCTCTCTCTTGCCTTTGTTGCAGAAAATGCAGAAACCAGGAGAAGAAACTGGCCGGCCGACCAGGTTTTCTGGCAAGCCAACCACCTTTTCTGGTTTTCACCACCAAGGGTGGTCGGTAGGTGGTCTCCAATGCTTATAGCTGGTCGGTAGCCTTCCCTAGATTCCCAAGGTGGAGTTTCATCTCCTTGGAGCTTTGTGCAAGTTTCTGAGTTCAATTGCCAACAAAGGCGAGTTGAGACATCGCGATGGATTTCCCGACAAGGCGACTCGAGCATGCATGCATCCTTTATCATTCGGAACAGAGCTGAGGCAGTCCATTTCATGTAGCTTGCATGCTATTTTATTTACTTCCTTAGTTTAATTTGTTAATGTTGTGTAATGTTTAGCTGTAATTCGTTATTCATTTCGGTTGTGTAATAACTAGTTTAATTAGCTTAGATTAGCTAGTTGGTTCTGTATTATTTATTTGGACCCTCTGTGAGAGGGTGAACTTTGTAATAAGTGTGCGTGTGTGTGATGCATATCTTCCAACCCCCACGTCTTTCTCCATTTTATTTACCAGCTTATGATGGTTAGTTTTAGGGCATGTTTCAATTACCATCTATATGTTCGCATGTTCGCATTCATTCATCTGTATTGCATGCACCGGGCTCGGTGTATCATGTTAACTGCATTGTATTTTAATTCCAAATTGAATACATGTATCGATTGTTGTATCTCATATGCCATCTTAGAATAGCCGAGCCTATTGTAGTTGCATTTTTGCATGTGTTGCATTAGGCATTCTTAGCATAGTTAGGATTCATACATGATTTCTAATTAGCTTCTTTCTTTGGATCGGAATACTCGGTAAGTGTTTATGCTTTAGCATCCTTGCATGTGTGTGAGTGACTGCCATGATAGCATGCTTACCATGAGGCTATGTGCTTATGTGATATTACTGCCTGAATGCCTGTGGGTGAAGGTTGGGTTGCTTGAGTTGGAATAATTCGTCGAAACCCGTGTTTTAGCCTACTTACGAGTAGCAAACTTCAATCCATTTTCAAAACAAACGGATATGCGATGCTTTGTTCCAACTTAGGCAATCTAGTCTATACTCGTGTGTTGTGCGCATCACATAGTAATCCTAGGCTAATAAACTGGAATAAGAACGCATGTGTTTTCAAAAACTTGATATCATGCTTAGTAGTGGCCGATCTTTGATCGGGCGAGCGGGGGTGCTCATTGCATGACCTTCCCGTCTCGTACCCAAGTTCCCAAGCCGAGGCAACTTTGGTGATGACGGACACGTGGCCTTAGGCACGAGTCAGGGTTTCCTAAATTTTCCAAAAATAAAATATTTAGGTGGCGACTCTGTATTTGGCAAAGCAGTCTATGTTTGGCACTTCTTTCTAAAAATCAGTTTTTCAAAACAATTTGCCGGATTTGGACTCTTTGGTGATTTATCGATCTTGCATTGCACTTTACGAGATTAGATTCAGAACCGTGACATTTGAGTCTGAACTGTAGTGAGCCCAATGAACAAAACGGGATTTCTCCCGGGACGTTCGGGGATGTCTACACTTGCCCAGGGCACCTCTAACTGATCGATCAGTCATATGGACAAACTTACAGCCAGCAACTTCATTCCCAGCAACAACCTTCGTCTTGGGTTGAAACTCCTTAGAGCCAGAGTTTTTTTTGATAATCCACTTTCTTGACAAAGATGGACATATTATCAACCCATAACCCATTGGCCTTTTGAACAGCCACATCTGTAGCTACCGACCAATTATATCTAACAACGCCAAACCTGGTACGGGTAGCCTTCCTGGTTTTTTCAGGAATATAAACATCCTTCACTACCCCAAACTTGGAAAACAATGAAAACAAACCCTTAGGGCTCATAGACCATGGAAGATGGTCAACAAAGAGAGTTATCTGCTCTGCGGCTAGTCTGCTACTGCTACTCATGCGGTGCCTCTGTTTCCCGTAGATCACTGGCACCCAGCCATCACCACTGCTCACACTCTTTTTCTCTCGCTCCATCTTTTTAATAATGTGGGACTTATGTAAGCATGAGAAGAATATTTAATACAAAAATTTAAAAAAAATAATACAAAATTGCAAAAATTCTTGAAAGATAAAAACCCCTCTGCCGTACAATATAGAAGCTAGAAAAGAAGAAAAAGGTTTTGATTTCTAAAAGTTAACTTCTTTGAAAAAAATTGAACACACACACCATGATCTTTTGGAAAAGGAGTGAATACATGCAAAATGATTTACCTCTTTTTATTCTAATTTATGTATTACCACAAATGTGGGGAATAAGTAGAATTGTTTGCTAATCATGATTCATGACAAGTACAGAAACTTGAACAAAAAGTATTCAAATTCATGAGTTAGAATCTTAATTTGGAGGTACAAGTAATCTTTCTTAAATATGTTGCAACGATTTAGAAAATCGAATTATTTTTTGAATTGTTTGGTTCTTGGACAAAAACATTATGAGGATATGAGATTTTGTCTAAGCATTAATTGTGATTTGTGTAGTCATAATTATTCTACAGTTTCTATTTCATAAATTCTTTTTAGAATTTTGTTATTCAAGTGCACCATAATCAAAAAACAATGAATGTGTTATATTTTTTATTACATCATAATTGTGGGGATGTATTGATATTTTCATATGTTGATATCCTAATAAAGAAAATCAATTTTCCTTAGAATACTTAAAAGTATGAGGATGCTTGGAGAGGTTGATCCACAATGAATCTCAATTCTTTGATTAGGAAAAAAATTAGAGTAGAAGCAAAAATGGCTTAGTTAACCTCTAAGGAACACTTCTATGCCTATAATTTGAATTCAGAAATGAGAGTCACATAAAATAGCGGTAAGTTTCGACTTATTCAAAGATTTAATATTGTAAGACATTTGCTCGTAGCTGTGAGTATTGTTTGATAACAATATAGTGAATCCATTAACTACTCAATTATATATAAAGAAGAAGGTCAAACGGAAAATAGCAGCCGCTAAACAAAATGTTTGACCAGAGAGTAAATGAGGGAAAGTTCATTGAGGGAAATGTGATTAAAGCCTATTAATTTCAAGTGGTTATAATGGCAATCCAACCTAGCTAACTGGAGATCGCAAGATCTAGATTCAAAGGGACAACTGAATTATAGATGACTTATTAGAAATCACTAAGAGAGTCTATCTTCTATCCATTCCTATGATGAGAGTGATATCTTCAACATGTGTTGTATGTAGGAGACTTAGGATAAGCTATACTTTTAATGATTACTTATATCTTGGAAAATCCAGAGGGGTATATTTCAATAGGAGTATTTAAAATAATCGAAATAAAGATCACCTATATGAGAATTGATAAGGTTGAATTCTCTAAAGTACTCATGAAAATCAAGAACTGCCCAAGGCCAAAACGGGCACAATCGTAAGAACCAAGCTGTGTTTGAAGATATTCTGTGTGAATTCTATTATCTTGGCTTACATAAATCGCTAAACAGTTCAAAACATCATTTCTACTAGTGAGCTAGTAAGTCCAATAGTCTTTCATTAAGGAAGGTTCAAGACCAAAAGCTACCTATCATAATGCATAATATTTATAATTTGTGCTCTCATTGTTAATGTCTATATTTCATTTGCGTTGTGTCATCAATTTAATTTACGTGAAGGATTGTTAAAATTTTTTAAAAGTGAATGTGAATTGACTCTATTTGAATGAAAATGTGCAACTCTTCATGGTGTCTCTTCATATAAAAGAGTGTGATCCAAGAGTCATGACCCTTTAGAATGGTCTCAATCACTTCTATAAATACCATGGCATTCATTTGTTAGGGAGTTTTGGGAATTCATATATTATGTCTAATTGGTTATATAAGAGAGAGTGCATGACACAAATTGGTTTGTTGTTTAAACAGGAAGTTGTGCAATTTTTGTTTGTGGTGATTTGTATCCTAAAGGCAGGATGCCTATTAATCGCAAAGCAACAGAGATGATGATAAATTTTTATCTTAAGGATGGTGTTCAAACATTGGTCTTGATCATAATCTGTACTAAGTTTTATAGAATTTCTATAAAGAATTTCTTGTATTATATTTTTATTATTTATTTGCATTAAATTGATTTTTCAAAAATATTTTCCTACAAATTATACTTTTCACTCTTAAACTTTTAATTATAACAATTACGTAATTAAATTCTCAGACTTTAATTCAAGTTTTAATGGGTCCTCTCTTCCCTTATTGTTACAAAGGTGCCGTTTGGTAACACTTACGTTTTCAGTTTTCTGTTTATATTTACAAAAATTTAAAAAACTCAAATAAAAACTTGTTTGGTAAAATTTTTGATTTATAAATCAGTGGTCTCAGTTTATAAATTTGGCCAAAAAATGTAAACTCAAAAAAGGTGTTTCCGTTTTGAGTTTTCAGTTTTTTTTTTTACCACTCAACACTAGCCACCATCCGCCACCATTTTCCACCACCGCCTTCCGTCACCACCACCCACCACCCACCTGCCACCACCACCTGCCACCACCACTCACCACCCACCTGCCACCACCACCCGCCACCACTACCCACCTGCCACCCACTAGCCACCACCAGCCACCCACTCGCCACCACCACCACCCACCCCTCGCCACCACCACCACCACCCACCTCTCACCACCACCACCCACTACCCACTTGCCATCCACCCGCCATCACCCACCACCCGCCACTACCATCCACCACCGCCACCACCACCCGCCACCTACTTGCCACCACCACTCACCACCCATCTGCCACCACCATCCACCACCCGCCACCACCAGCCACCTGCCACCCACCCACCACCACCACCACCACCGCCCACCATCCACCACCACCACCATCCATCCGCCACCCACCGCTACCTACCACCACCACCACCACCCACTCGCTACCACCCACCACCCGCCGCCGTCACCCACCCACCACTACCACCACCCGCCACCACCCACCACCACCTGCCATTCGCCACCCACCTGCCACCACCACCCACCACCCGTCACCACCGCCACCACCACCCACCACCTACTTGCCACCACCACTCACCACCCACCTGCCACCACTATCCACCACCCGCCACCACCAGCCATCCACCACCACCAGCCACTTGCCACCCACCCGCCACCACCACCCACCATCCACCACCCATTCGCCTCCCACTTGCCACCACCACCCACCACCCACTACTACTACCACTACCACCCACTTGCTATCACCCACCACCCGCCACTGTCACCTACTCACCCACCCATCACCACTACCCACCACCACCCGCTATTCGCCACCCACCTGCCACCACCCCCCGCCACCCGTCACCACCACCACCACCCACTCGTTATCACCCACCACCGTCGCCCACCCCACCCACCATCACCACCCGCCACCTACCCGCCACCACCACCTACTCCCCGCCATCCGCCACCTACCTGCCACCACCACCCACCACCCGCCATCGTTACCCACCACCCACCACCACCACCCGTCACTACCACCCACTCGTTACCGCCCACCACCACCTACTCGTTACCGCCCACCACCCGCCACCGTCACCCAATCACCCACCACCACCACCCGTCATCCGCCATCCGCCCGCCACCACTACCCGCCACCACCACCACCCACTCGCTGCCACCCACCACCTGCCACTGTCATCGTCACCCACCCACTCATCACTACCACCCGCCACCTACCCGCCACCACCACCCACCATCCACCACCCGCCACCACCACCCACTCGCTACCACCCATTACCCACCCACCCGCCCACCACCACCACCCACCCGCTACCACCCACTACCCATAATCTACTGTCACCACTTTCCACCACCGTCTTCCGCCGCCACTTGCCACCACTTGCCATTTCTCACTCTTTTTTATATTTTTAAAATTTTTTAAACATTTTGTCAATTACCAAACGCGTTTGTAGTTTATGTTTTTTTAAAAATAAACAAAAAATAAACAAAAATCAGTTTATAAAATTTTTGTAAATATAAACTGAAAACGTAAACGTTACCAAACAGACCCAAAATGTTGAGAAAACATGCTTATATGAAGGCCACGTAAGCACATTTTGGGACATTAGAGGAAGAAATTTGTGTGAAAAATTACACTTTTCGCAATTTTTATTGAAATTTGATTTGGTCTCTCATTTTTTAACTTTTACTCAAATTTTAAATGATAGAGTAACATGAAGACCACATTGAAATATGGATTGAAATGTGAAAGTAGAAGCAAAATTTATATAAAAGTGTAAAAAGTGTTCTCTACCATTTTTAAAATCATAAGAATAATGCTAAGCATGTTGATTGGACATGAAGGAACCAAAAGAAAACATATCATTCATTTAGAATGAAAATTTTGTATAAATTTTATGTGTATATAATATTAATCAACTAACAAATTTTATAAAATTTTCTTTTTAATTGATGTGACTCCTATTATATTATTAAAGTGGATGTAACATTTCAATTTTTTATTATTGCATAGCACATTAGTTAGTAATTTTTTTTTATTTAAATTTTGTTTATTTATATAGCATTTACTTCTCATTATACAATTATTACAATTTCTTTTCTTTTCTTTTTTTCTTTGGGTAAAGTCAATAACAACAATTTCACACTCACCAGGCTTGGTTGTTTGGGTATTTGCAAACTATACCAAAGGTTAGTGTTAATTATCATAATTTGTGTGTTTCAAACTTCAAAACTTGAATAATTACCATACTTAGGGCTGGTTTGGGGTGTCCTAAAAAAGTGCACTTTTTGTCTTTTTGGACTAAAAAAGTTGAGAAAAAAATATGGAGGTTTGGGTTAACTTTTTGGATTTTTTTGGAAAAATGTGTATTAAAAAATTGTATAAAAAAAGTGTGTAAGAGATGATTAGTGAGAGGCGGGCCCCAGCCATACAAATCGGAAGGAGTGTATTGGAATTGGAAATTATTCGCTAATTTTTGTACAAAGCACTGGACGGTTTTGTTTGGCCCGTGGGGGTCATCACGGGTCCCATTTTAATAATCTGAACCGTTCAATGTGTATAACTCGTCGAACACTATGTACCTAAAAAAAATCAACTTAATCGGATATCGATAGCTATTTGATCAGATTTATTTATTTTTCAATCATTAATTATAACACCATCCATTTGTTATATATAACTGATTTGATCATATAGTTATCGATATCCGATCAATGTGATTTTTTGCAGACATATAGTACTCGACGAGTTCTACACATTTAACGGTTCAGATTATCAAAACGGGACCCGTGATAGCCCCACAAGCCAAACAGCGGTGTGTGTGCAAATCACACCCAATCATTTCAACATTGGTCACTGCCGCAGCACAGCAGCTGCAAATTGTTGACTTCGGTGTGTACTTTTTTGGTAGAAAAATAATTTTTTAATTATTTTTTTTGGATGAATAGTGATATCTTTTTGGATTTTGGAGTAACTTTTTGACTTTTTGGCTGATTCAGGGTACCCCAAACCAGCCCTTAATCTCTAATGGGGGTAAAATTCAGCTTTGCAAGGTAGAAACATTCAGTATAGTGTGGTTGGTTATACATAGAGGAAAGGAGAGAAACTTTAGATAACAAGGTCAATTAATAATGATTGTTTAGGTGAGAATTAACATGCATTTTGATCATCTTTTGGTCTTTGCTTTCATAAAGATTTGATTATGTTTTAAACTTAATTTAAAAGCAATAAGGTCTTCTTAATTAGGAATGTCGGGCAATAGGCGACTCAACAAAGGAATGAAAAATCATAAGAATGACTTTTTTGTTGGCGAAATTAAGGGTTAAATAGCACCCGAGATTCAGCATCTCAAGTTGTCTTCAGAGAGGCCCACTTCCATTCCAAAGGGGATCTGTGAAATCTTATCTTTCTCACTTTTGCAAGATTTTATTCATGTATCGTTTTACAAAGAAAACGATATTTCTCATAAGCTAAATCATTTTTTTTCTTTCTTTTCTTCATATGTGAATTCACATAACATACATGTGGGAGTGGGATCCATAATATTTAGAAAATAAGGGGCAAATTACATTGTTTGTCCTTGGATTTTAGCCCTCGTGTCATTTTTATGGCAAATATGTACAAACGACATATGCCATACTTTTAAGAGTAAAATCAATTCAATGACTTAGTCTCAACTAATTTAGAAAATAATTTCTATCAAAAAATCCTATTGGCGCAAATTCTAAAATTAAATGTCAAAATTAAGTGAATTGAAACTATAGAGACTAAAATGACACAAGTGAAAAAATTATAGGAATAACCAATGTAATTTGCTCGAAGATAAGGATATTGAAAGATAATGACATCTAACATTATTTTCTAAATATAGTATCTCCTATTTAAATTGATGTAGTGAAAAAAAAAATTATAGGAATAACCAATGTGTTCAATGAAACTTATTTGTAATACATAGCCCCTATTTGGTGCACAGCTTATAGCTTCTTCTTCATTTTTTATTTTTTTTTATTTGTATAAAGTGTTAGGTGTAATTTCTTTTTTTATTTTTTATTTTTTAATTTAGATGACCAATTCCAACATCCACTAAGGAGTGTTCAATTAAAGCCTGGGTAAAGCCCCATATACATTGGTCTTGAGAAATTATTTGTACTTACAAGGCTTCATACCTAAGATAATGGAGGGAATACACTGGCAAGCCAACCCTTTGAAATTAGGGGTAACTTCTACTTACTGCTTATAAGGCAAAAATAACTTAAATAAGTTAAAAGTGAGGCAGATTTCCTCCAGTCCAAAATATGGACTTCAGGGCGTTGTTGGGCCAGTGAGGCCTACTACGGGTCTCATTTTGATGATCCGAATATTTTATTTTGTCAATCACTTCGTATATTTTATTCATTCCAAAAATTAGATCGATCCAATAATTGTAACTTGTTCAATTTATTGCGTTTATCACCAAAAAAATCTATGGTTTATTATAAAAACACAATTTCCATCTATTTTTTGGTGACAGACACAGTAAATTGAATAAGTTACGATTGTTGAATTAACTTTATTTTTTGTATAAATGAAATACACGAAGTGTTTGACAAAATAAATGATTCAAATCATTGAAACGAGACCCATAGTGGACCCATATGCCCAAACAACGCCCTCCAATTAAAAAAAATCAATTATTAAGCAGAGAAAGAATACTTCTAACTCTTGAGTATCAGCGTTCAAGTTTCAAAAAATTACACGAAACAAACCAAAATGGTTCTATTTTATTAATCACGATGTTAAATGGGGCTTTTTATTTCCGATTGACCAAGAAAATGTATAAAACATTTTTCAAAAGCTTGTTTTCACACCCATCCATCATGTTCCAATTTATAAGTTCATATTTATATAATTACAAGCCATACATCTCATGGCAATGCCATGTTCCTTAAACAGTCTAGGTCATCATCCATAAAATACTTATTGTCGTCAAACAATAATTACAATTTGCTCAATGCAGATCATAACTACCAAAAAAAAAAAAATTATCTTATGGATAATCCCCGATGGAACGTCGGTTTTCGATTAGAGCATCCAGCCAGGAATGAATCCATTGACATTTTGGGCCGTAGGGGCTGCAACATTTAGCTCATCTGGACCCACAGGGTTGTATCTGAAACCAAAGAAAGTGTTTCAAATATTAGCAAATCATGGAATTAATCAGAGTTAAAAATGTAACAATCTATGGATTTTAGGAGGGTGAAATCCCAGGAAAGTACCCGATTTGCAGCGATGAATTGAGCCTCAGAGGCTGGTAAAATCCCTCGGACCGAGCAGGAATTTGGTTGTTGTATGGAATGCTTTGTTCTCCAGCCTCCCATGATAGTTGAAGAGGTTCCATGGTACTTTCTTCCAGCTGATCACAAGTATAAGTTTAATGACTCTGATACATAACTCAGGAAAAAAGGTAAAGCGCACGCAGAATTGAACACGGCTCTGTTCTCTTTGTTCGGTGCTCGATTTTGTTCATGAAAAGAGCTTCAAGTAAGGTGCAAATAGCAAAGTGACGCAAACATAGACTACTGAAATACATGACAATACAAATAATAAGACTAATGGATATCCCCCACAAAAAATATGGGGCTTTCATGCACCCTTGTGTTTGTTATATGATTTTACTGTGATTTATTTCCGTTTCTGTCTTGATACAATTTCAATCATTAAATCATGTGAAAATTTCAAAATATGTAAGTCATAATTTAATGAATGGGAGTACATTGGGATAAAATGACAAATGATTGTTGTGTGAGACTAAGTTTAATTATTTAATCATCATGGTAACTTACATGATATGCCAATATGAATTATAAATTTAATAAGATTATAGTTTCATATCTTGAATAACAAGTTATTATTTGATTGGTCAATAGATGGAGTAGTTTCCCAATCTCCTACTTTAATGGGCAAGTGGAGTTATAGTTATATTAGGAAACTCTCTCTACCTATAAAAGTATATATAGATGCCCCATCAATTATTCTGAATATAATGTATTCTAAACAGAGTCGAGAGAGAGAAACCTTTTTTCCACTAATATTATTATTAGGTTTATGTTCAATTAATTTTGGATAACTGATTTGAGTATGTTATTTGTTTTCTGTATTATGTTATTATTTGTAAAAATCATGATAGTTCACGATTTTAAATTATGAATGTTGTTATATGCATAACACTATAAAATTTTTATATGCGGTATCAAAGGTTGTGTTCATGAATTATCATTTTTTTATTAAATAATATTAGTTGAATTTTATTAATTGCAAAATTTCGATCAAAACCCGATATTATGTTAAATTGGGTATTGCTTGCATGTGTCTTGCATATATAAATTATTGTTGCAATTTTCATTACTAAAATTGTATTATAAATTCCTTTGTCATGATTGATAATCATCTAAGTAATAGATCGGTAGTTGTGTGAGATGATTAGAATGAAATTTTATATTAATATGCTGAGCGTACACCTTTTCAAAGTCTCAATAGATGCACTCTTATTTTATGTATAAAATTTATTTGTTATATATGCTTATAAATTTTAGGATATGGCATGGTAGCAATGAATTGTTAACTTGTAATTTCACTAATCACAGTGGTGATTATTATTCATGTTTTGTTAAATTATGTTATTAAATTTTAGTATGAGAAAACATATTAAAATTTTATTGTGATCTTTATAGTACCAAGCATATTGCTATTTAAGGATCTAATTGTAACCTCTAAAAATTATTTCAGTATAATGTTATTACCACCATTATGTATAAGTTTGATTTTTATGTGTGATTTGATGAGTTACAAAAGTATATATTCTTTTTTTTATCAGCAAAAAAAGAACTTTATTGATGAAGCAGAAAACTAATACATCAATAAAGGAAAAAGAGAATGAGTGCAAAGAGCATCATAGCGAGCCAAATCAATCCCAACTAGGTTAACACCAATAGGATCACCCAATCATATGCTAGCACATCATCAAGAGTTAGTGAGGAACCGAACACAAACACCCAAAACAACCTCACCTAAGTAAAATCTAACCAAGCCTAATACACACCAGACAGCCCAAAAGTAGCAAACAACAACACAACAGGACAATAACAATAATAACAGTTGTAGCAGCCTAAAAAAATCATTCCCCCACAAACAAGCAGCAAACCCAATTAGCAGGAATGGGCTTCAAATCAAAAACATCAGCAACAGCTCAGATCAACCACCACAAAGTATATACTCCTTTTCACCAAGTAGAACCATCATCATTAATAAAACAGCATCAGTAGCCAACATACCTTGTAGCTTCACCACCAGCTCTACACTTTTGTACTAAACAACAGCCAACCACAGCATCTACATTTCTGTACTGAACAACAGCCAACTAACCTTGCAGCTTCACCACCAGCTCCCAAGTCTCACATCATAGCCCCTGCTACCCCAGGATCACCAGCAGAGCCTAACTATCAACCCCACCCAGCTAACACCATCAACAACATAGCAACAAAACTCTACCATCATCATAGCTAACAACATCAACAGCATCACAACACCACAAACAGCAACAAAACAAAGCAGAACATATCAGCTTCTCAACAGCCCATGGTACAATACAAATCAGCAGATCCCACTGAATTTCGCAGCCTTTTAATTTGGTAAGGACCCAAAACCACTATGCCATATAAGCCAAACCACAAAGTAAACAATCTTCACCACTCAAACAGCAGCCTCACAGCACAGATCAGTGTAAAACAACACAGAAAACAGACTTCACCTCTTAAACAACAACATCACAACACCAACATCAGCACCAGTAAACAAACTTCACCTCAGACACTGTCTAATCTGCTGCAAATTCTCCACCACATCATGAACAGAGTATTACAACTCACTAGTACTTGCTTTGATCCACATGGCAACTCTAATCTTAATTAATTCACAGACTTCCTCCAAAAGATGATGTTTTCCATTGAATATACAGTCATTACGCATATTCCAAATAGACCAAAAAGCAGCAAATGGAATTGCATTCCAGATTTTATTTTCCAACTTACCCCATTTGATCCCTCTCCTCCAATCCATCACACCTTTAGCATTAGCAGGTAC
This sequence comes from Camellia granthamiana, assembly GCA_036172215.1. Taxonomy (NCBI): domain Eukaryota; kingdom Viridiplantae; phylum Streptophyta; class Magnoliopsida; order Ericales; family Theaceae; genus Camellia; species Camellia granthamiana. The sequence goes on along the minus strand of CM069906.1, from coordinate 80,904,743 downwards.
CACCCACTGCATACCCCACCAATTTAGGATATTTGTCCAGACCCTCCAAGCGAACTGGCTCTATAATGAAACATGACAATCAGTTTCAACACCAAATCCGCAAAAAACACACTATGTGCTAGCATCCTGATTGAGACAAGCCATCTTTTGAAGAAAATCTCTTGTTTTAATCCTACCCTTCCAAACAAGCTAGCCAAAAAATTTCACTTTTGGTGGGGAAATATTATTCCAGATCCACTTTGTAAACCCCAATCCTTGACCCATATCATTCCTACTATAAGCTGAGTTAACAGTGAATACACATGCGGATGAAGCACTCCAAACCAGAGAATCCATTCTATCTGATAAGATGGGCTCAAGAGAAGAAAGATATGATCTGAATCTTCCCACTTCATCCTCCTCCCAAGCCCTCAGACATCTCCTGAAATTAAAAGACCACACAGCTGCTAAACTTCTCATGTCCAACATCTGTTTAATGGTGACCTCTTTATCTGCTGATAGGTTATAAATTTTGGGAAATTCATCCTTTAAGCACCTATCAGATACCCATGGATCCTCCCAAAAACTAACCCGCAACCTATTTCCCACTTTAATTACAGAATTATTCATAAAAAAACTCCATAGATTGGGGCTGCTATGTTCCAGATTAAGTATATCTCTCCAAATTTTTGAGCACTAGACACCATTAGCCGAGAATGGTCTCCATCTCCCACCAAAGTTGTTATACTTACTAATCATAATATCTTTCCATAATGCCGTATCTTCAATACCATATCTCCACCACTATTTAGCTAGAAGACACTCATTAAAATCCTTCAACCTTTTAATACCCAGCCCTCTCAAACTTTTCTTCATTGTAACCTCCTCCCACTTTACCATATGAAGCTTCTTTTTAACTTCCGAACCCCCTCACAAGAATCTGGCTTGAATTTATCAATCTGCTTAGCCACACAAGCAGGTACTTTAAATCAGGAAAGGTAGTAAACTAGTAATGAGGATAGCACAAATTTGATTAGAGTTAACCTACCCCCATAAGAAAGTAACTTTCTCTTCCAAGAAGCAAGCTAAGATTTAAACTTATTGATCACATGCAACCATATGCTCTTCCTGTTTGGGCTGGCACCAAGTGGTAGACCAAGATACATGAATGACAGCTTTTTACTCTGACAATTTAATTTCTCAGCAAAATCAGCCAGAACCTCCTCCTGTACTCAATCCAGACAACACTTCAAAGCATCTTAGAATTCTTTTCACATTCAGAATTTCCTGCTCCTCAGCCTTACAAAACACTACTGTATTATCTGCAAACTGCAAGTGCGTGACATTAGTTTCCTTATGACCTATAACAGCTCCTTTAATCAACCCCAATGCTTTAGCCCTTTGAAATAACATATTCAACCCTTCAGCCGCGATATTAAAGAGAAAATGTGACATTGGATCCCCTTGTCTGAGTCCTTTTTCAGGACTAAATTCAGCAGTGGGCGAGCTATTAACAAGAATTGAAACTCTAGAAGATTGTAAGCATTCCTTAGTCCACCTGATCCATTTATTCTGAAAATCAAAGTTTGACATCATGGCAAAAAGGCACTCCCAGTTTACAATGTCATAGGCTTTTTCAGAGTCTAATTTTAGAATCACCCCCTTTTGTTTTTTCTTCTTCCACCAATCCACAACTTCATTTGCTATTAACACCCCATCCAATATGTTCCTTCCACCGATGAAAGCCGATTGAGACTCTCCAACAATCTTGGGCAACACCTTATTTAGCCTAGAAGCTAGGACCTTAGAAAGAATCTTGTATAAAGAACCAATAAGGCTAATTGGTCTATAATCAGAAATGCCATCCAGGCACATTTTCTTAGGAATCAGAGTTATAAAAGAGTTGTTGATGCCTTTAGCCAAACACCCATTATCATAGAATTCCTCAAAGAACTTCAAGATATCCTTTTTAAACACCCTTCGGCATTTTTGAAAGCAAGGCAAGTTAAAACCATCCGGACTCAGCGCTTTATTACCATCACTCTTCTTCGCAGCTCTCCATATTTCCTCTTCTGAGAATGGTGCAACTAACCCAGCGGAGTCCATATCCTAACCAATGGATCTAAAAATACCTTCAAGCTTAGGTCTAGATATCTAATCCTCTAAGAATCTCTTTCTAAAATGATTAAGCACCTCATGCTTAACCCTAAGTGGATCCTCATAAAGCTCCCCATCCACCTCAATTGAGTTTAACAAATTCTTGTTCTGCTTACTAGTAGCAACAATATGAAAAAATCTTGTATTTTTGTCCCCGTTTAAACACCAGTTCACTCTGGACTTCTGTCTCTACATCCACTCCTCTCTCCTACTTAGTGACCATACCTCCTTCTGAACCTCTCTTCTTCTATTAATTTCAACATTTTCAAGACTTCTGGATTCAGCCACTAGGTCAATGGCATGAAGTTCCTCCTCTACTGTTTTTAAAGCGAAAGTGACATTTCCAAAGACCTTCATATTCCACTTTTTCAACACTGATCGAAGCTCCTTAAGTTTATTCATTATGACAAAACTTGCCCAACTAGTAAATGTAAACTCCTCCCAAGATTTCTTTACAGTAGTTTCAAATTTAGGATGAAAAGTCTAAGCATTGAGGAATCGAAATGGCCTTGGACCCCAATCCCTACCATCATCTTGCAATAACAAAGGGCAATGGTCCGATATCCTTCTTTCCAGCCCCCATAATTTTAAGTTAGTCCAACTCAACCATTCACTTGACATTAGTGCTCTATCGATCCTACTCCACCTTTCTCCTTCATTAGCATTACACATGTGAATTGTCGTCCCATCATGGGTAAATCAATGAGCTCCAAATTTTCAATGAACTGATTAAATTCCTTCATCCCTTTATTTCTTCTTGAACACCTCCTTCTTTCCCCAAGATTTCTTATTTCGTTGAAATCACCAATTATACACCAGGCGCTGCAAAACATAAGTTTTAATATACTTAAAACACTCCAAAATTTACCTCTCTCATTCACTTCGTTTGGTGCATGAACATTAACAATAACACAATTGAAATCTGGCAAAAGAGTACCTGAAAGTATAATACAATGCCATGTACTACAGCACTGAGAAAGACTAAACACAGATGGCTTAAAAATGCACAACAGTCCCCTTGCCCTCCCTTCGGCATCGACAACCATATACTCCAACTCATCATTAGGCCAAAAAGACATGAGGAATACCAATGAAACATCAGATTTCTTTGTCTCCTAGAAGCAAGCAAAATCAATTTTCCTTTCCTTAAGTAAAGACTTGACCTTCCTCTTTTTTTCGGCTTTACCCAGACCCCTAACATTCCATGATAAGAGCTTCATTAATCCACTTTACAACACACCATGAACCCCCAATTGCTTAGCAAATTAGTTCGGCAAATTATTCACCACAAGAATTTCTGCATTCCTGGGTAATGCCCTTTCTTTATCATTGACTTCCATATCCTTTACTTTTTTAATCACTTCCTCTTCCTTTCCACCAAAACATATACCTAGTGCTTTGCCCATACTAATTGTTGCTTCTGCCTCCTCTTGTATCGCCTTGTCAATATTAGAAAGCCTTCCATTGAGCTCTGGGGAAGCTTTCGACCCAGACAGATCTTTACTTGAGCCTCTACCAAATGACCCCAATCTTGCACTCATCCCAGCTTTTGCTCTGAACACAGCTCCTCTACTCCAGCTGTCCATGACCGCTGCACCTCCTTTTCTCTCCCTGCTACCACCCTTTCCTTTTCGTTGGTTATCCACCAAATGCCGAAGAGCTATATTACCTCCATTACTCCTAACCAGCTTTTTCCTCTGTTTTGCCTCTCCCTTTTTCAAACCAGAATTTCTTAGGATGAAAGTGGCTTGAATGGATGGTGAATCAACCCCAATGTCCTGGCCTAAAGACATTGAGTTATCCAAGCCCACTCTGATGGACTTACTTCTACTTTCAATAGGCCCATTTGTGAACCCAACCAATTTAACTTCTAATTCTATTCCACCTTTGTCAGGCCCATCTCCACTTAGGCTTCTCATGTACCCATTAACAGCTTCCCCTTCTTCCTCATTAACTTCATTAATTAACTATTCAGCATTCAAAATTTGTTGGTTGATTTCTTCACATGCATTAACCACCATACGACTTCCCAAGCCCACGCTCGCCGTTTCTTCCACTACCGATGTACATCAATCAACAGGTAAAACTTGTGCCATCTCTACTACTTTGTGAGCCATCTCAGCCGTAGAAGATTTTAGCCCATCAGCACACGTGTTCATCTTAATTTAGACAGAATTTTCCACCACAACAGTTTCCTTTTCTGGAAGCATACCATGTCCATCATCCTAACTTTCCAACCCCACTACACTGCAAAGATCCTCCCTCCTTTGGACTGATACATACTTACATGATTCACCAAGTGTTTTGGTTACCATGACGTGCTCTTCGCAAACTCTAACTGGATAAACCATATCACTACACCTAATCTGAATAACGGTATTAATGGGATACATTACATTAGTTTCAATCAGGATCCTCCCACAACTAAAATCCAACTGATTTGATGTAGCCTCATCTATTCGTAATATATCTCCCCATAATCTACCTATCTTTAGAAATGTATCATTACTCCATAGATTTAAAGGCACTCCAAAGCAGCTCAGCCACACTGCTCTGTTCTGGACTAAGCGTAATCCCTTTCTCCACTCCGTGACTGACTCGCACCATTCTTTAAAACAGTCATCCAAGATTATCATCTGTGCCTTCTTGTTTTCCACCGACATAAACGACACCACAGCTGTCTTACCCCCCATTTTCTAATAACAATATCCTTAGAGCCAATTTGTAATACGGCATTCCGAAATTCTGAGAACACATCATAGCTTTTCAATGTGACAATGACACTATCATATAACCAACCATTACCAGCTTCCACCCCCACTACAACATGCCCTTCATTTTCTCTCTTGTTCCCCTGTCGTACTACCTTTGTGTATGACTGATGAGCCACCATCTTCAAACCTCCCCCAACATCATTTCTGACCATATAATCTTTCGGTTTACCTCTTGGATCAACCACCTTACTATTCAACCCTCCTCTTTTCTCAAAACCTCTCACCTTCTCAAACTCTACCCTCTTCACACAGAGTTCCTTGTCTTCGCACCATATGCCATTAGTTTTCTGGATGGCTACCTCAACTACCACTGGACAATCAAATCGGACAAACCCAAACCTCGTTCTAGTAGATTTCCTAGTCTTACGAGGAATGAAAACATCCTTAACAATTCCAAACTTTGAAAATAAGGAGAATAACCCTTTAGGATTCATTGACCATGGAATGTTGTCTACGAAGATAGTAAAGATCTCCTTACCACTATTACGACTACCCTCCCTCTGATCAAGTCTTCGTTTCCCATATAGAACTGGCTGCCATCCTCCTAATCTTTCTGCTCTTGCTGCTGCGGTACTCATCTCTCTCTTTTCGTATGTCTAATAATTTCAAAAGTATATATTCTTATGGGACATAGAATATGAATTGTGCTAATATTTGTTGTCTTAATATTATTCTTATGATTTAGTAATATGCATTATGATTATGATGATGAATAATTGTGAATAAATTATTATTTATTCAATAATATCCATGCAAAGTTTTTATTTTTAATTTGAAATATAAATTATGGTACAATTGGTAGTTGCCAAAGTGACCCAATCAGAATAACACATAGATATCAAATCAAATAATTGAAATTTAATACTTTTCCCAAGTATTAAAAAATAATGACTTTGCAAATCGCAATTCTTTAATTACAAAGATATTAAGTTGGCCCAAAGGTGCACCACTTCTAAGTAATTATTAAATTGGAATAGGATAGTTGATGGATATTCATAATTGATATTGGAATGAATACCCAAAGGTAACAGACATACTTAATTATGAATATTTTATCAACTAGTCCTATTGGTGAAACGGAATCACCATAATTGTTAAATAGTATGCCATTAGATTATCCAAAAGGTAGATCACAGTGATACTATTTGTGATTGTTTAAACATGTGTTTATCTTGACTAATTGTCAATTATTGATTACTCTTAGCATTAATGTAATGAGCATGAATTATTGATTAAAATTTTATTTCACTATATTTTTAGACCTTGTTTGTTTTTATTTTAAATAAAAATGATTTCTCAAAATGAATAAAACAAGTTCAGTTTTAGCTCAATGTTTTGAATTTTAACTTAGTGTTACTATTTGAGAAATTTACTGCTATTATGATTCAAGTAGTATAAAAGAAAGAAAATACTTTTCATAAAATATAAAAGGATCGAATAAATAAAGTTTATATTTTTATGCGAATGAGTATAGCAGACATTAAGTTTAAACTTTCTTAAGTTGATAATGCTAAATAATGTGAAAGAACATTTCTAAACTGTTAATAAGTTTTTTGTTGGGACACTTAAGTTTACCAACATAAAGTTTGATAATATGCATGAGATGTATAGCATGTCATTGAATTGTCTAACTCGATTGCTCAATTAAAGAATTTAAGAATATTTGTGAATGGATTTGTTTTCGTGCTACTTATTTTGAATGATATATCTATTCAGTATGGGTCATTTATATTAACTATAATTCTATGAATAGTAAGTAAAAAGTTAATAAATTAACTAGTATGTTTATTTAAGAAGAGACAAAACTTAAGTAATTGAGATATAATTTATTGATCTTGTAATTCAAGGAGCCAAAAAGAAAGGGAGAATGCTTAGAAAATGACATAAAGAAATAGCCACCTAAAGAAAATGAGTCTGTTCAAGATTTTCAGTTTCATAAGAAAGAAAATGGCTATTCATATTTTTTAATTTGATACAAGATTATTTTCAAACCAATTATGTTAAAATTCCAATTGAAATTATTGAGATTTATCATTTATTTTTTGGGCATTGATCATTATTTAGACTTTGTTAAAAAATTTTATGTTCATTCTAATTTTCAAAAAATTATTTATTGATTTGTCTAAACTTAATTAACCTTGATGGTTATTTTCAAAATTTAGAATAGAAGTTTAATTTATTGCAAATATATATATTTTTTGTTATTATTTATTATGGTTTATATAAATTAAAATTTAATGATTTCTCAAAAGTTTAATTTATCTTGCATCATTTTGTTGGTCTTAAATATAGCTTGATAACTGAAAACTCCTCAAACTTGTGGCATAAAAGATTGTACTATTTTCTGAAGGAAAAAAAAAAAGTTGTAAAGACTAGTAAAGATGAGATTTTTTTGAATTTAGATTCTATTGCTTTTAGTGGGAGTGTGGGTTGCATTAAGGAAAAACAATTCAATCACACTAAGGCTTGGTTTGGCATGTGCTAAATAAGCCAAAAAGTCAAAAAGTCACTATCTTATTTAAGTCACATCATCCTATTTAAATCACATCACCTCTCTAACACATCACATCAAACCCAACCCAAACCCACCAATAAGTCAAAAAGTGCACTTTTTTAGGACACCCCAAACCAACCCTAAGTAAAGTGCCACAAGATATACAGAGCTTCTTGATATTACCCAAATAGACATTAATGTGCCCTTTTGACACTTCATGTTTGGTAAATGAAGTTATTTTTATCACTTTTATAGATGAATTTTCACTTTATGATTTTGTTTATTTATTGCATAAAAGATCTATCTAGTAAATGGACACCATTGAGGTGTACATTATCAAGGAAAGACTAGTAAAGATGAGATTCTTTTGAATTTAGATTTTTATTGCTTTTAGTAGGAGTGTGGGTTGCATTAACGAAAAACAATTCAATCACATTAAGTAAAGTGCCACAAGATATACAGATAGACATTAATGTGCCCTTTTGACACTTCATGCTTGGTAAATGAAGTTATTTTATCACTTTTATAGATGAATTTTCACTTTATGATTTTGTTTATTTATTGAATAAAAGATCTATATAGTAAATGGACACCATTGAGGTGTACATTATCAAGGAAGAAATGCAATTAAACAAAAATGTAAAAATCATAAAGATAGTACAAAACACAAGTCTGTTTGTTAAACTCTATGAAAGACATAATATTTGTGAATACTTGAGCAAAATGATATAGATGAGAAGCATTATTGTACTTTAATGAATATGACTAAGAGCATGTTAAATAATTTCTAAATAAGCATAACATTGTGGATGTATGTCGTTATTATTTATTGTTTTCATATAGAATCGGGTTCCTAGTAAGACAGTTCCAAACACTCATTTTGAATTGTGAACAACAAGGAAACCAGAATTAAGACAGTTGCATATTTTGGGTTGTCTAGGAAAATTAGAATTATTGATCCACATGAAAAGAAATTGAATTTTAGAATAATCAATGATTATTTTGTTGATTATCTTGAAAATTCAAAGGGTATTAGTTTTACTATCTTGGCCATAGTATAAGAATTGCAGAAATCAATAATATCAAATTTAATAAGAATGGTGAAATTAGTGGGAGTGATAAATCATGAAATGTGATTATTCAATAAGTTTGGGTACAAGTATCATTACCTATAATTTTGAAGGAAATTATCGTTCCTATAGTTGTTCAACAACTTAATGTCTTAGAACAATGAATGAATAATCAATTACTCCATAATGTAATTATCACAAATGAAAAGTTATAGAAGAATCACATGAAATAATATTAAGAAGATCTCATAAGGTAAAGAGATTTGTCATTTCAAATGATTATATAGTATATCTATAACAATCTTATTATAATATTAGGATAAGTGAAGACTCAATTTTGTTGTCACAAGCCATAGAAAGTACTAATTCTACTAATAAATTGATATCATGAATGATTAGTTGAAATCAATGGATCAGAATAAAATTTGAGATTCATTGAATTGCCTAAGAATATAAAAATATTTATTATTCTAAGGGCAATATATATGATATAATGCTAGATATATGGCCAAAGATTTTACTTAAAAAGTAGACATTGACTACAATGAGATATTATTTTTTCACTTGTATTTTGAAGGGTTGATTTAGAGTTATTATGGCATTAGTAACTCATTATGCTATTGAGTTGTATCAAATGTATGTGAAAATTAATTTTCTGAAAGAGAGTTTAGATGAAAAATTTTGTGTAGATCAACTCAAAGGTTTCTTTATTGAGGAAAATTGAAATGTGACTTGCAAACTTAAGAAATCAATTTATGGACTTAAAAAGCTTTTTAAAAATTGTATCTTAAGTTTTATGATACTATTTTTTCTTTGGATTTAAAAAAAAGCATTTTTTATTTCTAACAATCCCGGTTTCTACCCTTCTTTCATGTTTTGCCACTTCAACTGGGCAGGTCGGGGATCGAGCTGCCCGGTCAGCTCGCTGGGGTCCAGGGGGCAGTGCCCCTTGGTAAGTCCGAGGGTAGCGCTCTGGCGGGGTCGAGGGGCAGCGCCCCCGAAGCAAAAATGCAAAATGCATTCGAAGTTGCTTGTCAGCTCGAGTGGCCGTTTATGCGCTCGAGCGGAGAATGTTTGGTTCTAGAAATTTGACCTATCTGCAAAAGTACTGGGATGGTGTATTCGACGCTCGTGCGGGGTTTTCCATGCTCGAGCGGACCATGTTATATCAGTTCGTGAATCTGATATTTCAGATCATTTTTGTATATCTCTCTCTAAAAACATTTCATCTCCCTTCTCTCTACATTTCCTTATGCCAAATTGGATCAAAACCTTGATTTCTCAAGATCTATTAGAGTTCTACCATAGGTTCTTCATCAAAGTTGGTTAACTTCTTGACAGCTTCGTTGTGTGCGGTGTAGATCGAGTTTTCAACACCATTGATTTTGGGGGTTTCATCTCATTTCTTCTTCAAAACTTGAGGTAGGGATTTTCTTAGAGTTATATATATATTTTTTTGTAAAATCTAGATGATTTTCGAAATCATCATTCGATAGCTTTGAAAATTGATTGTTAATTCAAGAAATTGAGCGATTTTGAAAGTGGGTTTGTCTCTTATTCTTTTAAAATGATCTTATGGGTTTTGATCTTCGTTGATTGAAGAAAAGATGATTTTGGAAAGTTTTGTTTCGAAAGATTTGAGTTGTATAGTTTTGGTGAGAAAACCTAGAATTTGAGAGATTTTTTTAAAGAGACTGAAAATCTATAAATGATATTGTTATATTTATTTTGTGTGTTAAAATAAATGGATGTTTGGAAAATTTCTTATTTATATTTATATAAATGATGAATTTCAGGGAATATAAGAATTGTTGTTCATTTTGGAAATTATTGTTCAAAATGTTGACATAGTCTTGAAATGATTAATTGTTGAGGATACTTGAGAAGAGGGAATTGTGTTTTTCCTTGGACGATGAATTGAAATAAAAGTATTTATATTCATCTTGTGTTATTGGCATATCAATTCATTTGCTTACATTAAACTTTGAAAGTCGATTTGAAAACTTGCATTGAGAAAAGAATGTTGAGAAACAAGTTTCCATAAATTGGTTTTGGGGTAAATACAGTGGTAAGTCTTGACAGGTGGTGTAGATGAAATTGAATAGGTGTCGAGCCTTTCAGTTAATACTGGTAAAAATGAAAGATTATAGGTGTCGAGCCTTCCAGTCAATACTGGTAAAAATGACAAATTGGTAGTACTTGTATAGTCTACTTGCAGACATCAACCTAGGGATTACCAGAGTCGTATTTACCGCTCTTAAAATGAATTGTTAAGTTTTGAAGAATTGAAATTGCATGACATCATTGAGCATGATGGTTTTTAAAGATGAAGATGTAATTTTCTTTCAAAAGGGCATAGCATGACATATGCATTTCATCTGTTGCGACTTGTATAAAATGTATATATTTTGTTAAGGATTTCTTACTGGACTTTATGCTCACCCTACGAGATTTTTGTGTAGGAAAAGATGTGGTGATGTTGCCTAACTAGAGGCGAGGAAATGTGTGTTGAGAGTACGAGACTCTGATTTTGCTGTGACTCTGTGTGTAAGCCAAGGGCTGTATGTGTGTGGGTTTGAATAACCGTTTTGTATAACCAGGCTCAAGCCTTGGAAACTTGTAAACCCCTTGGGGGTATTTGTTTGTTTATTTAGTTATTGTTGGATTAATGTATTGTTGCATAAAGAACTTGTAAGTTTTCTAAATACAACTATATATTAGTCTTGAATTAATTGAACAAAGAATACATATATCATTTATATAGAGTACCACTAATTCCTAATCCTACATGAATACATTACTGAGATATATAGAAGTCTAATAGGTATAGGACACTTATTCCTAATCCTAGGAGAACACATATTCTCACACCCCCGCTTAAACTCAAGGTGTTTTAGCAGAAAACACTGAGAGTTTGTCAAGAAAAAACCAAAACCGAGCAGTGGTGTGAGTCTTAGTGAAGAAGTCAGCAAGTTGTAGAGCTGAAGAGACAAAAGGAAGCGAGATAAAGCCAGACTGCAGATGCTGACGGACGAAGTGACAATCAATCTCAATATGCTTTGTCCGTTCATGGAAGACAGTGTTATGAGCAATTTGAATAGCACTTCGGTTGTCACAATAGAGAGAGATCGGGGAAGACTGAGGGACGCCCAACTCAAATAAGAGATTACGAAGCCAGACAATTTCAGCAGTAGCATGAGCCATAGCATGATACTCAGCTTCGGCAGTAGAACGGGCAACAACAGTCTGTTTCTTGCTTTTCCAAGAAATTAGGGAATCGCCAAGAAACATACAGAAACCAGAAGTAGATTTACGATCATTAACATCACCTACCCAATCAGCATCAGCATAAGCCACCAAGTCTAAGGAAGAAGTAGAAGAGAACAACAAGCCTTGAAAGATAATACTGCGAAGATAGCGAAGAATCCGAAGTAAAGCAGCCCAATGTGTAGAGCGAGGGACAAAAACAAACTGACTAATCACATGAACAGCATAGGCAAGATCAGGGTGAGTAACTGTCAGATAGATTAAGCAACCCACAAGCCCGCGATATAACATAGGATCATCTAGAGGAACCCCATTAGTAGTGTTGAGCTTTGCATTAAGCTCAATGGGGGTATCAGACAGCTTAGTGTCAGTAAGTCTGGTACGATGGATAACCTCGTTAGCATACTTAGCCTGGGACAGAAAGTAACCCTTGGGAGAAGAAGCCACCTCAATGCCAAGAAAATACCGCAATGGTCCCAGATCCTTCATTTTGAAGGTATGGAAGAGATGCTACTTAACCTCAGAGATGGCAGAAGAGTCAGAGCCAGTGATAATCATATCATCTACATATAGTAAGAGAGCAACAAAACCAACCGAGGTATGTCGTAGAAATAAAGCAGAGTCGGAAGCAGAAGGATGAAACCCAAGCTCGGTAACAGCAGTCTGAAAACGATCATACCAAGCACGAGGAGACTGCTTCAGACCATATAGAGCACGCCGAAGACGACAGACTTGGCCAGAGGAATGGTGAAGACCAGGGGGAGGATGCATGTAAACCTTCTCAGTGAGATGGCCATTAAGAAAAGCATTCTTAACATCCATCTGATAAAGAGGCCAAGAACGAACAGCAACGATAGAAATCAAAGTACGGACAGTAGTCATCTTGGCAACAGGAGCAAATATCTCCTCATAATCAATACCATACTCCTGGGAGAAACCTTTGGCCACCAGACGAGCTTTGTAGCGCTCAAAAGAACCATCAGAATAAGTCTTGACTTTGTAGACCCATTTGCAACCAACGAGATTCTTACCAGCAAGTAAAGGAACCAACTCCCAAGTACTAGTTTTCTGTAGAGCAAACAACTCATCCTCCATAGCTTGAACCCAATGAGCATCCTGACAGGCCTCCTTGTAAGACTGAGGTTCTGCAAAAGAGTGAATAGTAGACAAAAAGGTACGATAGGAAGCAGAAAAACAAGTATTAGACCAACCCAACCTTTTTGGAGGATGACGCGCTCGAGGAGGATATCGGTGTGCAGCAGGATTAGAGTCGTCAGAAACAGGAGGATCAGCAGCAAGGGTAGAGACAACTAGTAGAGGAGGAGCCTTGCGACGAGAATAAACGAACAACGGAGAAAAAGAAGGAGAAGAAGGCGAATGAGGAGAAGTAGTTAGAGGTGAAGCAGAAGGAGAAGATGGAATAAGCTCAGGAGGAACTGTGAAGATGTACTCATCAGATGGGACCTCAGAAGGAAATGGATCAATATGAACCAAATCCTCTTTGGAAACTGGGGCGGTGAGAGGAGGAAGCTGAAAGTAAGATAGACGTTCGAGAAAGGCAACATGGCGGGAGACATAAAGGCGACGAGAAACAGGGTCATAACAGCGATAACCTTTCTGAGTGAGACTATATCCCAAAAAAACACATATGACAGACCGGGCACTAAGTTTAGTCTTATTTTTACGGGGTAAAAGGACAAAACACGCAGACCCAAACACACGAAGGAGGGAGTAATTAGGAAGTTGAAAAAAGAGAGCCTCATAAGGAGACTGACCAGAAAGAAGGGGGTAGGCATACGGTTGAGAAGAAAAGCAGCAGTAAGAACTGCCTCACCCCAAAACGGAGCTGGAACGAAGGTAGAGAGAAGAAGAGACCTAGCTATCTCAAGAAGATGACGGTGTTTACGCTCAGCTCGGCCATTTTGAGCAGGTGTATCAGTACAAGAAGTTTGGTGAATGGTACCCAAGTTGGCCATATATTCACAGAATTCAATTTTAAAGTATTCCCCACCCAAGTCAGACCACAACAATTTAATAGTAGATCCAAACTATGTAGTGACCATAGACTGGAAAGTACGATATATCTGGTAGAAGTCAGACTTATGAGTCATAAGATAAACCCACGTGTAACGGGTGCAATCATCAACAAAAGACACATAGCATACTGAACCCCCTTTAGTAAGAACAGGAGAGGGTCCCCAGACATCAGTATGCACAAGAGAGAAAGGAGAAACAGAAATAGACGTACTTTTATTAAAAGGTAAAGCTGACATTTTGACAAGTTTACACCCCCGACATTCATTAATTTGACTAGGAGAAACTTTACCCAACAATCCTGACTGAGCTAAAGACCGTAAGCGGTCAACAGACAAATGACCAAGACGAGAATGCCATAAGTAAAACTGACTCGACTGAGAATCTAATTGAAACAAGGAAAGTGCAGCTGGAGAGGTGGATAAGGGGAGATGCAAGCTCTCAACCACATAGAGATCTCCAATTCTACGGCCGGTCCCAATCTGCTTCTTAAACACCCGATCTTGCACACAACAGACAGAAGAGGAAAAGATAACATCAAAACCAGACGCATCAAGTTGACTGATAGATAACAAACTGACAGATAACTGAAGAACATAAAAAACAGAAGGAATAGTAACAACAGACATAGCAGAGGGTAAGACAGACCCAATAGATAAAACAGACATACCAGATCCATTAGCAGTATTAATAGTAATAGGAACGGGTGGGGGAATACAATTTTGAAGTAAGGAAAGGTGAGGAGTCATATGATGAGAGGCATCAGAATCAAAAATCCAAACAGAAGAAGGGATACCTGAAGAGGATCCAAGCAAACCTGAATGAAGAGAGGTAAGAGTGGAGGCAGATGGGGATGATTGAGAGGTGGACAGGATATGCTGAAGTTGTGCAACCTGAGCACTCACGGAAGCCAAGTCAGGATCGGAAGCCGGAGTAGATGCAGTGTAAGCAGCAGGAGGTCGGAAAGTACCCGAAGTAGGATCGCGGAACTGTGTCTGAGAAGACGGAGCAGGCTGACATCCTTTTTTGGGACAACTGTTCTTCCAATGACCCCTCTGATGGCAGAAAGCACACTCATCTGGCCCTAATCGTCCTCTCTTGGGTTTCGCAGTGGCCTAAAGCTGAGGAGAAGGAGGGGTCGATAACAAGGGCGGCTTGGCAGGAGCCAAGAATACAGAAGGAGGCAAAGTCTAACTGGCCGTCTTAAGATGGGTTTCCTCGGAGAGGAGTTCACGAACAATAGCATCCACAAAGGGAAGAGGAGATCGGTGAAGGATGCCACCTCGAATAGCCTCATATTGAGGGGAGAGAGCTATTAAGAATTGGACTAAACAACCCTATTCCCGAAACTCAATATAAGCGTCTAGTATCTTGAGACTAGGTGGTTCCATAAGAGCCAACTGATTCCAGAGGCCTGTCATCTCAATATAAAAGTCCTGAATAGTTTGATCCCGCTGACGAGCACTCTGAATAGTTGTTTCCAACTCATACCACTTGACAAAGTTGGACTGCTGATAAACACCGAGTAAATAATCCCACACTTCCTTGGCAGTACTGTACTTGGAAAACATCATTCCAATATGGTCATCCACAGAGTTATGAAACCAGGTTAGAACTTGGGCATTATCACAATCCCAAGTGTCACAGGAAGACAGATACCCTTCTACCTTCGGGTCCGATGGACGAGGAGCAGAACCAGAAACATAGCCCCATTTTTTTTGACCAAGAAGAAAATTCTTCATAACACTGGCCCAATAGGCATAATTGCCACCAATGAGTTTACATTTAATGGCTTGAATTTTAGGGTCCATTATAAAGCAAAGTTATAGAATAGTTGGGTCAAAATATAATAAACGAAACATTGAAGAACCAAACTGAGATGTGAGAACCTGAAGCCGACACACGTGAACCAGAATGAGAGAGAGAAGACGGCGAGTCGAACAGATGAGTCGAGCAGTTGAGTCGAACATTTGCAAGGAACAGATGATCGACGAAGCAAGAAGCTTCGTCCGACAACCAGGGCAGAGAGAGAGAGAGAGAGAGAGAGAGAGAGAGAGAGAGAAATCGTGAACCAGACTGTGCCAAGGAGAAGATTCATGATTGACGATTGATGAAGCAAAGGGCTTCGATCAACAATCAGGTTTGAGAGAAGGAGAGAGACCGACGGTGCTAGGGTTTCTCAATCTGCTTTGATACCATGTAAGTTTTCTGAATACAACTGTATATTAGTCTTGAATTAATTGAACAAAGAATACATACATAATTTATATAGAGTACCACTAATTCCTAATCCTACATGAATACATTACTGAGATATATAGAAGTCTAATAGATATAGGACACTTATTCCTAATCCTAGGAGAACACATATTCTCACAGAACTATTGTATCATGTAATGTAAGTTTGGAGATTCGTATTTGGTTTTCCTTGAAAGAGCCATGATTGTTATATTATCATTTGGGCTAGAAATTTGGGGCATTACAACTTGGTATCAGAGCTACCGGGTTTGAATACTTGGAGCTCTTGGGAAGTGGTTGTTTAACCATAATGGGTTCATTTAGCATGCTTAGGAAGTGTTATGCATTTTGTGACTATGTGATAACATGCTTATGTGACTCAATGGGTATGGGCCTAGACTTTTGGGATGTTGTTTGCGCCTGTTAAATTCCTTGAGGTCTCATTAAAAGGGTACTTGATCAATACTCGTTCTACTAAGAATTCTTGGTTTTCGTGGGACGGATTTCATCGTAAAAGAATAGTCCGTATGTGTTTACATGACTAAGTGCTTATGTGGAGTGAAATTGAATTGTTTATATGGTAAAGAAATATATGGAATTGTTGTAGTCGAACGTGTGAGTCAAGTTACGAGCACATATGAGTTAATATGCTAAATTATTTCTCTTGTGTCCTTTATTAGGATGTTAGGAAGGGGTCAAGTCCGTGGTGGTAGAGGCGAAAGGCGTGGTAAGGCTCGCCGAGGTGTGCATGAGGTACCGGTCTATAGGGTTCTGGTGCAAGAACAAAGGTTCGGCCAAGCTAATATGGCCAAGCAAGCAGGCTAAGCTAATGTGGCCGAGCAGGTGGGACAAGCGAGTCAAACCGCAATGGGGGGCCCTAGCTCGAGAAATGGAAGGGGCTTTAAGAGAATCTATGAACTAGTTAAGGGTGGAGAATCAGGCTCGAGAGAACACCGCAGAGTCAAGGGCAAGTTTTCTTACTAGAGAGTTCTTGCGGGCCAAACCGAATGAGTTCCATGGTGGCCCCGAGCCCAAGAAAGCGGATTAGTGGCTCGAACAAACTGTGAAGACATTTGAGATGCTTCACATCGAAGATAGTGAACTAAGAGTGACTCTAGCAAGTTACTACCTTAAGGGAGATGCAGGTCAATGGTGGAAATATGCCAAGGGTAGAGTAGAGCCGACATGGGAAGCCTTTGCGGTTGCTTTCCAAGATAAGTACATACCTCCCACTACTAGGGAGAGATTGAGGCAAGAGTTTAAAGACCTCAAACAACTCGACATGCCCGTGGCCGAGTTTGAGGCAGTATTCTCTAGTTTGTCCAAATTTGCACCAGAGTTGGTGGCAACGGAAGAGCGTCGTTGCATTGAATTTGAAAAGAAATTGAAAACAAAAATTATGTTCAAGCTTGTCGGAAATATGATTCGGGAATATGACCGTCTTGTGGAGATGGCGACATACGTAGAAATTTCCATACAAGCTGAAGATGAGAGGCTTCGGAGTTCGAGGTCTAAGGGCCAAGAGTCTCAATGAGACTATAGGCAGAACAAGAAGAGCAAGAACACCTATCCATCCCAGTCCAAACCACAGCAGTTTAGATCCATTTTTCCTTTGCCTAGTGCAGGTCCGGGAAAAAGTGCATCAAGTAGCTTCTCGTGTTTCAAGTGTGGCCAACCGGATCACAAAGCCTTCTCATGCCCGCAGAAGGGAGGAGGGCAGTTAATGTTACCACCACCTAACCGATCTCAAAGTCAGTCTCAGTCTCAGAATAAAGGTCAAGGGTTTAATTGTTATTGGTGTGGTCAACCGGGGCATATGAAGAGAACTTGCCCACAGTTGGGAGGCGCATTAGGGTCGAGGCACTCTCAGAGCCACCAGCAAGCTCAATCAGTCCACGCTTCGCGAGTTAATCAGGGAGCCACTTCGGCTCAGTCAGTACAATAGGCTTATGCTCCGAGAGAAGAGCAAGTTAATCAAGAGCCATAGGGGCGTGTGTATCCTGTTACCGTGCCAGAACAGCTGCCAAAATCCTCAGTTGTGAGAGGTATTTTTGTTGTGTGTTATTTTTTAGCTAATGTATTGATAGACACAGGTGCGTCTCATTCATTTATATCTACTGCATTTGCTTCTGCATTGGGGTTAGAGGTAGCACGATTAGTGCCTCCACTTAGAGTAGAGTCACCTGTTGGGGGTACAATTGATTTAGATCGGGGTTGTCATGATTGTGAAATAGAAGTTGCCAGGCGTCGCCTTCCGTTTGCTTTTGTGTTGCTAGATATGTCGAGTTTTGATGTCATTTTAAGCATGGACTGGTTGTATTCTTATCAAGCCGTGATTAATTGTTATCATCAGAAAGTTACGATGTGCACTTCTGGTGGTGATTGTTTCTATTTTCTGGGGAACCGAGTTGATAAAGCCTTGTCGCCAGTTGTTGACCCTCATAGTAGGAGCAAGCTTAGTGGCCTTCTTGCAACTCTCTTGGATAGTGAGAGTGACAGGGCTTGTGTTGAGTTACCAAGGGTAGTTTGTGAATACGCGGATGCCTTTCCAGAAGATCTTACTAGTTTACCACCTCACCGGAGATCGAGTTTTCCATTGAATTAGTGCTTGGTACGGCACCGATTTCCATGCCACCGTATAGATCTGCACCCGCCGAATTGCATGAGTTGAATATTCAACTCCAAGAACTTTTAGACAAGGGCTTCATTGGCCCTAGTACATCGCCTTGGGGAGCGCTGGCTCTCTTTGCGAAGAAGAAGGATGGGTCATTACGGTTATGTATTGATTACCGCAAGTTGAATAGAGTTACAATTAAGAACAAGTATCCTCTACCTAGAATAGATGATTTGTTTGACCAACTTAGAGGGTCTCGTTGCTTCTCAAAAATAGATTTGAGGTCGGGGTACCATCAGTTGAGAGTCCGGGAGGAGGACATTCAGAAGATGGCCTTTCGTACTCGTTATGACCACTATGAATTCCTTGTAATGCCTTTTGGGTTGACCAATGCACCTGCTTCCTTTATGGATTTGATGAACAGAATTTTTCGGGAATACTTAGACCATTTTGTGGTCATCTTTGTGGACGACATCTTGATTTATTTAACCTCTAAAGAGGACACACGAGACTCACTTGCGGGTAGTGCTGGGTTTACTTAGTGAGCACCAATTGTATGCCAAATTTGAAAAATGCGAGTTTTAGTTGACAGAGGTGAAGTTTTTGGGGGCATGTAGTGTCTAGAGAGGGAGTGACTGTGGACTCCTCAAAGATAGATGCTGTACAGGATTGGGAACAATCCAAGAATGTTTTTGAAATTCGGAGTTTCTTGAGATTAGCGGGGTATTATCGACGTTTTGTAAGGGACTTCTCTAGACTAGCTACACCTTTGACTAGGTTGACTAGAAAGAGTATCAAATTTATGTAGAGTGAGGCTTGTGAAAAGTCATTCCAAGAGCTTAAGACTAGATTGACTACCGCACCGGTTTTGATAATTCCGGAAATGGGTTTGAATTACACTGTCTATTGTGATGCGTTTGGAGATGGACTTGGTTGTGTCTTGATGTAAGGGGGGAAAAGTTGTGGCCTACGGCTCACGACAATTGAAAACTCATGAGAAAAATTACCTCACCCATGATCTAGAATTAGCAGCAGTGATTTTTGCTTTGAAAATTTGGAGGCATTACTTGTACAGTGAGAAGTTTGAAGTATTCTCCGATCATAAGAGTCTAAAGTATTTGTTTTCTAAAAAAGACTTGAATTTACGACAACGGAGGTGGATGGAATTTATGGAGGATTATGACTTTGAGTTACACTATCATCCAGGGAAGGCCAATGTGGTGGCCGATGCTTTGAGTAGAAAATCTGTGAGTAGTTTGGCAAGTGTGGCCATTCGAGAATGGGATATGCTATATGTTATTGGCATGTTTGATTTGCACTTGGGTGAGTCTGAAGAGAGTGTTACCTTGTTTAATTTGAATGCTCAACCTACCTTGGTTAGTAAGGTCATAGAGGCACAACGAGGAGACCATGATGTGGAATCAATCCGTGTTAAGATTTCCAATGGGAAGAAAGAGAAAGGTTTGAACGTTCACTCGGATTTGAGTGTACGTTACCTAGACTGTTTGTTTGTACCAGAATCTTGTAGAGAGGAAGTACTTCGGGAGTTCCATCACTCACACCTTGCGGTATACCCAGGAGGCACTAAAATGTATCATGACCTTAGTCGTCAGTTTTGGTGGAGGGGTATTAAACAGGACGTCGCTTTATTTGTCTCGAAGTGCCTTACTTGTCAACAAGTGAAGGTTGAACACCAAAGACCAGCGGGTTTGTTACAACCCTTACCGATAACCGAGTGGAAATAGGAGTGTGTTACCATGGATTTTGTAGTTGGGCTTCCTAGAACACAATGAGGCAATGACGCTGTTTAGGTGATTGTTGATCGGTTGATTAAGTCTACCTATTTCATTCCGATGTGCACCAGCGACTCAGTTGAACACTTAGCAGAGTTGTACATTAAAGAGATAGTTCGATTTCATGGAATCCCTGTGACTACTGTGTCGGATAGAGATCCTCGTTTTACTGCCCGGTTATGGCAAAGCCTTCAAGAGGCGTTGGGAACTAAGTTGACTCTTAGCACCGCTTATCATCCTCAAACCGATAGACAGTCAGAACGTACCATTCAGATTTTGGAGGACATGCTTAGAGCTTGTGCCCTTGATTTTAAGGGGCCTTGGGAAATGCACTTACCATTGATTGGGTTTGCTTACAACAATAGTTACCAAGCTAGTATTGGGATGGCACCATTTGAGGCCTTGTATGGCCGACCTTGTAGATCATCGATTTGTTGGGCTGAAGTGGGTGATGCACCATTACTGGGTCCAGAAATTGTTAGAGAGACAATCGAGAAAGTTGTTCTCATTCGGAAGAGGTTAGCTACGGCTCAAAGCCGACAAAAGAGTTATGCCGATAAGAAGAGACGACCTTTATCTTTTGAAGTTGGTGACTATATGTTTCTAAAAATCTCACCAAGGCAGGGTTTGATGAGATTTAGTAAGAGTGGCAAATTATCTCCAAGGTTCATTAGGCCTTTTGAGATCTTAGAGCGAATTGGGGAAGTGGCATACCGGTTAGCTTTACCGCCGCAACTTTCAGGAGTTCACAACGTATGTCATGTATCTATGCTTAGGAAGTATGAACCCGACCCTTCTCATGTTCTTGATTGGGTTGACTTGGAGGTAGAAGAGGATGCTTCTTACGAAGAATGATCGGTTCAAATATTAGATACTCGGGAGCAAGTGCTACAGGGCAAAACTATATCGTTGGTAAAGGTGTTGTGAAGACACCATGGGGTTGAAGAAGCGACGTGGGAACGGGAGGCGGAAGTCCGCTCCAAAAATCCGAATTTGTTTGAAAATACTTCAGTTGCTTTTCTTTGTAATATTCCCTAGTGTTGAGAGAAACGTATTTAAAGTTGTTAACCACGTGTTGATATGTGCGTTGTTGTTTTAAGCATAAGGTTGTTGAGAGTTGCCATTACTTTTTAGGAAATTTCATGTTTATGCGTATTTGGGAGGTTGTTGTTAATGAGATAACCATGGTGGAAATGGTGGAATTTGGTTGAGAGTTAGTATTGTGATTTGAAAATGAAATAGCGTGGTTTTAATCGCTAGAAACCCCTTTGTTTGGGCAGTTTGATTTGAAATTTCGGGGACGAAATTCTTTAAGGGGGGAAGGTTGTAGCAATCCCGGTTTCGACCCTTTTTTCATGTTTTGCCACTTCGACTGGGTAAGTCAGGGATCGAGCTGTCTGGTCAGCTCGCGGGGGTCCAGGAGGCAGCGCCCCTTGGCGGGTCCGAGGGCAGCGCTCTAGCGGGGTCGAGGGGCAGCGCCCCCGAAGCAAAAATGCAAAATGCATTTGAAGTTGCTTGTCCGCTCGAGTGGCCGTTTATGCGCTCGAGCGGAGAATGTTTGGTTCCAAAAATTTGACTTATCTACAAAAGTACTTGGAAGGTGTATTTGACGCTCGAGTGGGGCTTTCCACGCTTGAGCGGACCATGTTATATCAGTTCATGAATCTGATATTCAGATCACTTTTGTATATCTCTCTCTAAAAACATTTCCTCTCCCTTCTCTCTACATTTCCCTATGCCAAATTGGATCAAAACATTGATTTCTTAAGATCTATTAGAGTTCTGCCATCGGTTCTTTATCAAAGGTGGTTAACTTTTCGAGGGCTTCGTTGTGTGCGGTGTAGATCGACTTTTCGACACCGTTCATTTTGAGGGTTTAATCTCATTTCTTCTTCAAAACTTGAGGTAGGGATTTTGTTAGAGTTATATATATATTTTTGCAAGATCTAGATGATTTTCGAAATCATGATTCGATAGCTTTGAAAATTGATTGTTAATTCAAGAAATTGAGTAATTTTGAAAGTGGGTTTACCTCTTGTTCTTTTAAAATGATCTTATGGGTTTTGATCTTCGTTGATTGAAGAAAATATGATTTTGGAAAGTTTTGTTTCGAAAGATTTGAGTTATATAGGTTTGGTGAGAAAACCTAGAATTTGGAGATTTTTTTTAAAGAGACTGAAAATCCATGAATGATATTGTTATATTTATTTTGTGCGTTAAAATAAATGGATGTTTGGAAAATTTCTTATTTATATTTATATAAATGATGAATTTCAAGGAATATGAGAATTGTTGTTCATTTTGGAAATTATTGTTCAAAACGTTGAAATAGTCTTGAAATGACTAATTGTTGAGGATACTTGAGAAAAGGAAATTGTGTTATTCCTTGGACGATGAATGAAATAAAAGTATTTATATTCATCTTGTGTTATTGGCATATCAATTCATTTGATTGCATTAAACTTTGAAAGTTGATTTGAAAACTTGCATTGAGAAAAGAATGTTGAGAAACAAGTTTCCATGAATTGGTTTTGGGGTAAATACGGTGGTAAGTCTTGACAGGTGGTGTAGAGGAAATTGAATAGGTGTCGAGCCTTCCAGTTAATACTGATAAAAATGAAAGATTATAGGTGTCGAGCCTTCCAGTCAATGCTAGTAAAAATGACAAATTGGTAGTACTTGTATAGTCTACTTGCAGACACCTACTTAGGGATTATCAGAGTCGTATTTACCGCTCTTGAAATGAATTGTTAAATTTTGAAGAATTGAAATTGCATGACATCATTGAGCATGATGGTTTTCAAAGCTGATGATGTGATTTTCTTTCAAAAAGGCATAGCATGACATGTGCATTTCATCTCTTGAGACTTGTATAAAATGTATATACTTTGTTAAGGATTTCCTACTAGGCTTTATGCTCACCCTACGGGATTTTTGTGCAGGAAAAGATGCGGTGATGCCGCCTAACTAGAGGCGAGGAAATGTGTGTTGAGAGTACGAGACTCTAATTTTGCTGTGACTCTGTGTGTAAACCAAAGGCTATATGTGTGTGGGTTTGAATAACCGTTTTGTGTAACCAGGCTCAAGCCTTGGAAACTTGTAAACCTCTTGGGGGTATTTGTTTGTTTATTTACTTGTTGTTGGATTAATGTATTGTTGCATGAAGAACTATTGTATCATGTAATGTAAGTTTGGAGATTTATATTCGGTTGTCCTTGAGAGATCCATGATTGTTGAATTGATTGATTACGTAAATTCAGACTTTGGAGAATGCATTGATAGTAGAAAGTTCACTTTTGATTATTTGTTTTTATTATGTGAAGAAGAATATCATGAAAAGTGTTAAATGAACTATAATAAAGATCTCCTATGAAATTTGAATTTGTGGTGTGCTTTGAGACCACAATTCAGAAATTGTTATTGCGGAATTTTATCTCAAGACTTAGGATTGTCGACTTTTGTTGCCAAGTCATTGAGAATTTATTGTGATAATTTCGCAATTGGTTTATTTTCTTAGAATGACAAGCATTCTAATGAGGCTAAACACATTGAATAGAAATACTTTGCTGTTAAAGAAAAATTTCAGAAACAGAAAGTGACAATAAAACACACAAGTACATAATTTTTAAGTGCAAATTTATTGATGAGAGGATTACTCTTAAAGACAATTAAGAAACTTGTTAGTTGAATGGGTCTTGAATGTAATCCGTAACAGCTATTTATGTTTTATTGTGTTATTTAACATATTGAGATCTCATTAACTGTGTTTCTAATATGTTTCTTGTTATGAATGGTGTACATACATATATGAGAATGAATAAATGATAACAAGAATAGTCTTTGATAAAAAGACATTATTGGATCTTTTAAATACACTCCTCACTCAAGGACTATATTAAACTAGTTGTTAGTGTTGTGGTACATGAAAGGGACTATGTCGTACTATTGGTGTAAAATCGCCATGACTCGCATTGGTGAACTATGTAATTATAGTATTATGATGATGATTAAATTAAAGTAAGATTGGATATGATTTATTGCGTGCCTAATGTTTACCTTATTAAATCTTGATGTATGTTATCATATGAGCCAAGTGAGAAAATGTAAGACTAAATTTGATTATTTAGTCATTATGGTCAATAGATGGAATAGTTTCCAAATATCTTACTTTGATGTTCTCTTTCTACTTATAAAAGTATATTTAGATCACCCATCAATTATTCTGAATATAATGGATTCTAAAGAGGGTCAAAAGAGAGAGAAATATTTTTTTTTCACTAATATTATTATTAGATTTATGTTCAACCAATTTTGGATAACTGATCCGAATATGTTATTTATTTCCGTATTATGTTATTATTTGTGAAAATCATGATAATTCATGATTTTGAATTATGAAGATTGTTATATGCATAACATCATAAAATTTTTACATGTTGGCATTATGTAGCGTGGGATTCTCAATTCATAAATTTATTTGTCCTAACACACTCTTAATCATTAGATAACGTCAAAATACGTGAATCTTAAGACAATCGAATAAAAATTGTAAACAGAAGATCTCACGCGCTATATTAGATCCAGCAAGGTGGTCTTTTGATTGTGTTTCTATTTTAAGTAATTAAATACTTATCAAAATAAATAAATAAATAAATAGAATTCAGCAGACATCAATTTTACAAATCTAAAATCAAAATCAATATGGTGGATCTATTAATCTTATTGGCTAGAAAATGATATGGAAGTTGTTACCTTCATCCTTAATGCTTTGTTAGATTCGGCTAGCACTTGTTCCTGCAACAACCAGACAGTGAATGTTAAAACTCGTCTCCACAACTAACTTAAGCTGATAAATGTACTGATATTATATACTTATATATATGCATATGGTACGACTCTGAGTTATTACATACTTTCTTTTGAAGGTCAGCAAGCTGATCAAGCATAAATTGAGTCTGAAAAGCAAAGAACACACAACAATGTTCAGATTAGTTTCTGATGGAAATATATATATATATGTATGAGAGAATTGTTTAATCCTTACTACTTGGCGTTTGGGATTTGAATTTATTAATGGTTTTTCTTATTGATTTTTTCGGCTTCAATGAAATTTTTTTAAAAATCTTAAAAATATTTACATTTAAAGATTCTACTCGATTAGACCAACCAGAAAAGTAAAAAAAATAAAAATTTAAAAAAAAGTTCACTAAAGATTAGAAAACGGGAGACATCATTTCAATTTAAATCAGATTGGAAATTGTTGTTGGGCCTACGTGGGCTCAACATGGAACCCACATCGATAATTTGAACCATTTAATATGTAGAACTCGTCGAATACCTCAATTTTGTCAAAAATAAAAATAAAATCACGTTGATCGGATAGCGATAGTTACTTGATCAGATCACAATTGTGTCAACGTTAAGTATGATTTTAAAAATAAATTACTAATACAAATGCAATCTGATTAAGTGTCTATTGATATCTCATTAACGTGATTTTTTGCAGGGATGAAATACTTAATGAGCCCTATATATTGAATGATTTGGATCATCGATGTGAGCTTCGTGGTGGACTTAGGGGTGCAGCTTGGGTGGGCTCAACCCGAGCAACCTAAGCCCAACCCGAATTTTTTTAGGACTTGGATGATATATTTTTAAATTCGATAGGGGCTTAGGCAAAAATTCAAAAGTCCAAATTAAATTTGAATGGATTTGGAAAAGATATCAAACAACTCGAGCAATTCAAAATCGAATTATACATATATAGATATATTTAAATATTAAATATACATATAAATTATTAATCATTACATGATATTAATGTAATTTAAATTATTAAATTATATTGAATATATATTATATATACAAGTAACACAAAATCTTACATTTTTTTATCTTTACTCATCAATTGCAAAGGCTACTATAGTAGTATCTCTTTTACATTATATAAATTATTTATTTTGATGTTATTAATGATTTTCTAAAAAAAAATATAAATAAAGTCTAATTTTAATAATGTCACTGCACACGCACACACAACCAAAAAAAAAAAAAACTGAAATTCACTTACGACTCGGACAATTCGGGTTTAACTCGAGTCAGACTTAGATAGACAATCTCGTGTTACAATTCAAGCTTGGGCGGGTCTAAGCAGGTCTCAACATAATTTGGGTTGGGCTGGGTTTGGACAACCTCTTAACCCGATTGAACCTGTCCGAATTGCACCCCTAAGTAGACCTACAGAGGCTTAATAGCACCTTCCAATTGAGAAACCCAACTGGTCTCAACTGGAGAGACCCTTTACAAAAATAAAAAATAAAAAAAATAGAAGCAAAAAACAGTGAATTCTTTTGGGTTTTTTTTATCTTTAGTATTTTATTTTATTTTTAATCATTCTACGCTAGACGGACTAAAAAAGATAAAAAATTTATACAAATTTGAAAAAAAAAATCACAAAGATAAAAAAGTTGAAAAAAAATTACTTTTTAAAGTACTGTATGCCAAATGCATTAGAGGGAAGGTTACAAAGCAAGCCTAGTCTCTATTTCAATAAGTTTGGAAGCGTTCACAAAAACACCATCATTTCCAATTAGCTTTTTAATACTATGAACAAGCCATGACATTTAGCACCTATTATACCTACCTCTCAACTATTTTGACACACCCAGAAAGAAATGTAACGTACCTACACTTCATCCATATACAATCCTCGAATCCAACATTAGAGGTTGTAGATTTGACCCTATTTCCCTTCATTTTCCTAGCAAAGTGGTCACACCAATGTTACAATTAGGATTTCAAATGTTGGTCGATAAGTATTGTATATCATATCAACTGATACGTACCATGATTTTAAACTTTTGATATTGTTATTCACCAATATATCTATTATCCGATATCGGTCTTCTTGATACTATTATTTAAAACTATGGATGGAATTCTCGACTGCCATCATCTCTCTTTTAAAGTTGTCTTTCGCTCTCTCATCCCCTCTCCGATGGTCTCTCTTCTCAGGAGGGCACTCTTAACCACCTCACTCCTTATTATCTCCCACAATGAGCATCAAAATCTTACCCACAACACTTCTCTAAAAGAGTTCATGGAAATAGTCACTCCTTCCTTTACAAAAAACTATGCACTACTAAGCACACTGTCACTGTATGGGGAGCAAATATTCTTCGCTTCCATACTCCTTTTGTCCAAGCCTTGCGTTACTCCGAACAGTGTCATAGAACCTGAAAGCACAGCGATGGTAAGTTACCCGGCGGATGTGTTGCCAGAAAACTCCTTCGACGATCAAGTTAGCACCCTTAGAAAGAAAAAGAAAACAAAATATAGGATAGCTTTGTGTAAGGAAAGATCGCATACCTATTGCATGGAGGCACCACAGAGTTTATATAGTTTGTGGGTGTACTACCTTGCTCGTTCTTTCCTGGATGCATGGATGTACTATCCTCTCTTCGCCTTACACGTGTGTGAGTCAATACTGCCAAACAACATCGACAAAATAACCAAACGGTATTGCCGGATACAGATGGTGGGTTCCCTCCTTCGTACTTTAATTGGGCCACGTGGCAACTCCCACCGAGCTATCTATAGGCCGATACGATACTATCTACATGGTCACCTTCAGCTTGGTCAAGCTAGGTGAACTCATCCAAGCTAACCTTGCTCGGCATCGAGTCATGGACAACACGGTTAGCCCGCTCGTGGCGGAGTCGCTGACCTCGGCCATTTCTTAGCTCGGTCGTATTCTGTTCATCCAGGCAAATTTTGCCTAGCTCTACAGCCTAGCCAGAATCATTGGCCATCCCTTAGCTCACCGAAAGCAAGGCTACCGTTTGATTGAACTCCACCCTTGGTTCGAGCCGATTAGACATCTTGGCGTAACACTTGGGTGTCTTTCCAGCCCGATTGTTAGAACGTGGCCCAAACCAAATTTTGTTAGGCCCATTGTTCGACACAAATTCCCTTCTCAATTGCCTCTTAATTCAGTCTGCTTCAGCATGATCTAGATTACCATAACTGGCTGAGCTAGGTTTTCTGCCCAGTTCACTGAACTGCGCAGCTCAAATCTCATGCCTTAAAGAGCACGACCCCCAACCACGCTAATGCAACGTCTTATCAGGGACACACGTCGGCTTCCTAGGGGTTTCGTGCATCCCTTTATGATAACGGGCACAATTCCCAAAAAATTCAAATCTTAGTGTCCCTTTATATTCTACATATATAGCCACTGTTCATACCCTTTGGTCTTTACTGTTCATCATCATCTCTGACAAAAAAACCCATTGAACCAAAGTAACCAGCCTCAATTCTTCGCATCTTACACCCAAATCGAAGCATTCCTCTTGCGGATAGTCTACCGCCGCCATCATCAGAGCATTCTTCACTGATCGGAGTGCAGATTAGAGCCCTAACCTATAAGTTCTTTATACCCGTTATGTTTTCCTTTCATTATTCATGGTGTTCTTAATGTTCTTAAGCCCCTGTTGCAATATCCGCGTCACTAAACACCACTATAGTACTCAAAACCACTAAAAACTAAGTAAATAAGGATTTTTTTTACCACTTTAAGGATTAAATGGCCTCATGTTCTTTGGCCTCCAACGCACGGATCGTCTTCAGAGATAAACATAGGAATTCTAGGTTGAACCAGACAAAAGTATGATTTTTGACCCAAAATTATACCTTGATCGGGCAAATTTTATGTTTGTGACACTTGTGAAGAGGACTAAGTTATGACAACTGAATAGCTTAGGCAGTCGCGTGATCAAGCTAAAATATGGTTCATTCACGTAGCCAAGCTAAGACCAAGCCTATCTGTGAGACCGAGCTTGTAGCTCATGTTATTTGCACAATCGAGATAATACCTAGTCATCCGCACGTCTGTGCTACAATCCGGCTCATATAAATGATCGAGCTAAAACCCAGCTCATCCGTTCGGCCGAGCTAAAACCCAGCTTGTCTGTGCAGCCGAGCTAAAACTAAGCTCATTCGTGCAACCGCGATGTCACTTACACAATTTTGGTTTTTTACCATGCAGAATCCTAGGAGACCAGGCATACCAACACAAGCACTCTCAAAGGTCGAGCAATCGCTGTTCATAATTTGACGAACACATTCTGCCAAGCAAATTACACTGGGCTCCATGGGGCGCTATCGCTTTTTGGTAAACACGTTAAGCGGACTAGCTGAGTATCGCGGACAATACGATATCCTAGTCAACGTGTATTTCGAGCTCCCTTCCTTGAGGCAGAAAGAATGCTTGCCCTTTCACCGTGTTATCCATAGTTGAAAAGGGGGCTCCGCTTCCCGGTACAACCCTTGATCTGCAAGTTCTTAAAACGAATCAGGTTATGCCCTACACAAGTGTCCACCAACACATTTTGAATAATAAATGGGGTTGTCGAGCTAAATCGCTGGCTTGGTTTGAACTTAGGTCTAGCTGAGGTATTGGCCAATACACGCTCCGCCATACAACTGACGATTTTAATTGGTACTTAAAAATAAGACTGCGCTGCGAACGCTTCGTGACTGCCACACCGGACAAAGATTTGCACAATGATGATTTCTTTTTGGTGACCGAAAACTATGAGATTGCCAATGTGCTTGGCTAGTACATAAGTAAAAATAAAGGCTCAACAAGTAAACTGAACTTCAACTGGTCAATTTATTTGGTCTTGTTTTTCCGAGCTAACAAATTTTCTTTCACAGATATTGTCGAGCTACAAGCCTTATATCCTTATCCCAATGAAGATGCCGTGAGGACCGTGCTGAGATACAAAAAATGCAGCTGCCATGATCTCCTTGGTTACGTGTTGAGCTACCAGTATTTAGCGAAGCAGAAAAGCAAAGTCATAGATTTATTGTCAGAACCATTTTCTCTGCCAGATCTAACCCTTCTAGACGTCTCACTAATTTGTGTAGCCAAGGAAGAAGAAATGGCAAAGAGAAATAGAAAAGGCTACCTCTTCTGACTTCCTGGCTAGCTCGTCATCGCCCGTGCCAACTACCGATTAAGGTTCAAGAACTGTGCTAGCCTTGGCTTCCACCGCCATCCAATCCACCAATGCAGAATCGCACCGAGCTGGCAAGAAGGCCAGTACAACTGATCATTCAGCTGAGCTGGTGGCTGAGTTGAGCACCGAACAGATGGTTGTAGAGGTTGAGCTGACGCCTGTCTGGTAGCCAAAACTGAAGCATCGGGGGAAGGACATCCCAGCGAATGCCTTAATCACTGGAGACAAAGAGCACTTGCCTTCGATCTGACTCAAGAGTTGCTAATGCTAACCAACATGACGGAAAATAACCACATCCCAGACACCTAGATGGTCAAGTCCACGGTGAAGTCCATGGCTAGGGTAAGTGTTTTTACAAAAATCGTTTAACTGTTTGCTTGGTCTCGCCTTCTAACATTTTCGTCTTGCAGGCCATTCAGAGGACACACCTTATGATAGACCGAGTTGTCAAGTTCTGGTAAAAAGTGGCTGACACGACCGTGCAAGGGAAGTATTTTGAAACCAAGTTGGGGCGAGCCAAAGCTTCATTAGAGATAGCCAACGCCGACAATGCCAAACTTCTCAGCCAGCTTGGTAACGCCGAGCAGGAGAGGGATACAGCGCATGCCGAGATGGAGAAGCTGAGGAAAGAGAAGGCTAAAGCCGAGAATGAAGCTGAAGGCAAGGGCTTCAAAGAGGCCAATGAGAACTACACCAAGCAGGTCAGGGTCACCAAAGACATCTTTTTTAAGTCTGGCTAGAAGGCAACATGTGAGAAGCTCTGTCATGGGCCTTCGACCGAGGTATTCACTACTCATCCCCCTTACTTCCTGTTGGACTACATGATCCCTTATGCTGAAAATGTTTTCAATTCATTACAAGAGGAGAAGACCGAGGAAGTGCATGAAGTCGCACAAGCAGAGTTCGACAAAGACGAAGAGGCTGCTACTGGACAAGAGAAGGTTGTAACTGGAGACGACTTTGCTAATGATCTATCTCTATTAGTTTGACTTTTCGATTTGATTTTCCTTTTTTTTCTTCTTTTTTTTTTTTTTTTTTTTTGAACCGTGTAACCAAGTAGTTTGCCCCTACACATTTATTTGAATCATCCAATCAATGAGAATTTTGCACTTTTGCCATCTATGATTTCAAATTGATGCATGCTATTACTTTGAGCCGAGAAGAGACACCTCCGTAAGGAACTTTGAACATTTTCAATTTTTGCCGAGCAAAATCAGCTCGGCAAAGGGTTTTGTAGAACAGAACTCCAACTCAACTTGTCGAACAAAAATAGCTCGGCAAAAGCTTGGAGTTAAACGAAATGTCAACTCAACTTGTCGAGCAAAATCAGCTCAGCAAGAAGTTTGGAGTTGAACAAAACATCACCTCAACCTGAAGAGAAAAATCAGCTCGACAAAAGCTTAGAGTTGAACATAATATTAACTTAACTTGCCGAGCAAAATTAGTTCGGCAAAAGTTTGGAGTTAAACAAAATATCAACTCAACTTGCCGAGTAAAATCAGTTTGGCAAGAAGTTTGGAGTTGAACTAAACATCAACTCAACTTGCTAAGCAAAATCAGCTCGGCAAAAGCTTAGAGTTGAACAAACATCAACTTAACTTGCCGAGCAAAATCAGCTCGGCAAGAAGTTTGGAGTTGAACAAAACATTAACTTAACTTACCAAGCAAAATCAACTTGGTAAAAGCTTGGAGTTGAACAAAACATCAATTAAACTTATTGAGCAAAATCAACTCGCCAAGAAGTTTGAAATTAAACAAAACATCAACTCAACTTGCCAAACAAAATCAGCTTGGCAAAAAGCTTGGAATTAAGCAAAGCATCAACTCAACTTGCCAAGCAACATTAACTCGGCAAGAAACTTGGAGTTGAACAAAACATCAACTCAACTTGCCGAGCAATATCAGCTCGGCAAGAAGTTTGGAGTTAAACAACTCATTAACTCAACCTGCTAAGTAAAATCAGCTTGGCAAGAAGTTTGTAGTCAAGCAAAATTAGCTCGTCAGGTTGATGCCCCTTATCTAGGACAATACAACAGAAAATAAAAAATAAAAATACAACAATTTTTCAAGTGAGATGAGCCATTTTTTCCATTCCATTAAAAGATTTTCAACAAAGGTTGGCAAAATTACATCATGAAATGGGGGGATTACATTGCAAGTAGAACTAGAAGTAAAATAACTTTAGATTTGTTGTATTCTATGGCCTGGATATGGTTTGGCCATCCAGATCTTCCAGGTAGTATTCTCATTTGCCTGCCAGACCAATTATCTTATAAGGTCCTTTCCAATTTGCTCTCAATTTTTATTTGCCCGGTACTAGGATGTTGCCCATTACTTTGCGCAAAACCCAATCCCCAATTTTGAACTGTTTGGGATGGACCTTCTAGTTGTACTTCTTGGACACCTCTTGTTGATATGCCGCAACGTAGATTAATGTCTTTTCTTTCCGTTCTTCCACGAGGTCCAACTTTAAGTCCAGCTCTCTCACTCCGGATGGTAGGCATGTTGATCTCCAGTGGGATGACTACCTCCATATCATATGCCAAGGTAAAAGGCGTCTCCCTTATTGAACGTCTCGGCATTGTTCGATAAGCTCAAAGGACATTAAGAAGTTCCTCAGTCCACTTTTTCTTGTTTTTTTCCAATTTTTTCTTTAATCCATTCAGAATGGTCTTGTTTAACGCTTCAGCTTGACCATTCGATTAAGGATACGCCAATGTTGAATTGTAGAATTCTATCTTTAACTCCTCACAGAATCCTCTAAACAAGTTTCCATTAAATTGGGTGCCGTTATCGGAGATCAAGGCCTTGGAGATTCCGAGCCGCGTTATCACGTTCTACCAAACAAATTTCTTCACATCCTTCTCTTTAATAGTTGCCAGAGATTCAGCTTCCACCCATTTGGTGAAGTAATCTGTTGCCGTGATGAAGAACTTGCGGTTGCCTGGCGTGGTTGGGAATGGTCCTACTATATCTAACCCTCACATTGCAAATGACCAAGGACTTGTAAGAGAAATGAATTCTCTGGCCGGTTGATGAATTTAGTGTGTAAACTTCTAGCATTTTTCATATTTTCTCACGTATTTCTGCACATCGGCCTGTATACACAACCACCAATTTCTTGTGAAATAGCGCAGTAAGCTAGAGATCTTCCACCGATGTGGCTTCCACACATGCTTTCACGGATTTCAAAAAGAAAGGCTTCGATTTTGTTTGGATGGACGCATTTCAAGTATGGCCCTGTGAACGACTTCTTGTATAAGGCGTCAAATGGGAATAGCCAAAACCGCTTAGACTTTGCCCAGATTTTGTTTCTTTCTTTCTAGTAAAGATTATGATGGGGTCTATCCAAGAGGGCCCTAGCTCAGCACAAAGGACTTTTGTCACTTCTAGTTCTTCAATACTAGGCCTTGGAAGGAATCCAATCAGTAGAGGGCCAGGTGTTGATTTGTCTGCCATGGAAGCCAAACCGGATAACTCATCTGCCCGATAGTTCTCTTTGCGACCAATTTGTTCAACTCTAATCACTTGAAACTTCTTGAGCTCTTCCTTTACTAGGGTTTGGTATTTGGCCATTCTTCCGTCCTTGGCCTCGTATTCTCCAGATACTTGGTTGACAACGAGTTAGGAGTTGCTGTAAATCATTAGCTCGGATGCTTTTAGTCAGAGTACACTTTTTAGCTCGGCTAGCAACACCTCATACTCAGCTTCATTATTTGATGCTGGGAACCCAAATGTGATTGAATATTCTATGGTCAAACCATCTGGCGAGATCAAAACTATGCCCAGTCCGGCACCATGCTTGTTTGAAGCGTCATTAATGAAAAGTTTCTACATTCCTCTAACGAACAACTTCCAACACTCTAAAGGATCTTGAGATTTTTAAAAGATAGAGCATTTTCTTTTTTTGCTCGGCTTAACTATCTGTGGGGCCATATCTTTACTCGACAACTCAGTTATTTTCTCTCTAAGCGTACCATCGTTGACTGCAACTTGCATGACCTTTTCTCCATTAACGATGCGTTGCTAGGTTCAACAGGTTGTCCTGTTATTTTCAAACTCAACAGCGCATTGCTAGGTCTTAGTTGCTTTTTAATTAGTAAGTTAATGGTTTGGTACGTAACTCCCGCAACGTCTTCCCCGCTGTATTCAGCTGGTAGGTTGGGATTAGTTAGAGAGGGCGTAGGCTATGCAATTTTTGCGGTGCCCATTACTCTTGGTCCGATTGCATCGGTAAAACCCACCGAGTAAACCGGGTGAGTCCTTGGCGAGAACTCTGCAACAAAGTTGGCCAACGTTTGGGCTTTGATGGCGATTCTAGACTAGAACTTGATGTCGAACTATCCCAGCTCGACTGCCCATTTCAGGATCCGACCAGAGAAGTCTACCCTCTCAAGCAAGGCTTTCAATGGAAATTTTGTTAGTATGATGATTGTATTGGCATGGAAATAATATGCCAACTTCCTCGAGGCCATCAATAGTGCTGGGGCTAGCTTTTCCAATGCCAGATATCTTGACTCCGCCAAAAGCAATGTTTTGCTCACATAGAAGATTGGGAGATGTTGTATGTCTTCTGTCCCAACGAGCACCACGCTAATGGCGTGCTGAGAGATGGCTAGATAGAGGAAAATTTCTTCACCCGACATTAGCGTTATGAGAAGTAGAGCGGATGACAAGTATGTCTTCAGGTCTGTCAACGCTCGGTTGCATTCCTCATCCCATGGGAACTTCGACTTTAGAGATTGAAAGAATGGGCAATAACAATCTTATGACCGACTTATGAATCTATTAAGCGCGACTGCCAGTTCAGTAAGATGTTGCATGTCATTCACTGAGTTTGGTCGCTTTAACCCATGTATGGCCTTGATTTTGGAGGGATCCGCCTCAATTCCTCGGTTGGTCACAAAGAAGCCTAAACTTTCTTGATCCCACACCAAAGACGCATTTAGACGCATTAAGGCGCAACTTGTGCCGCTTAAGGATCACGAACATCTCAGCTAGATCGTTCAAGTGATTGGCCTCATGTTTGCTCTTGACCATCATGTCGTCAATGTATGCTTCCATAGTCCAGCCAAGTAGAGGGGTGAACATCTTAATAATCATTCTCTAGAAGGTGGCTCCAGTGTTTTTCAGCCTAAAGGGCATGACTTTGTAATATAACAACCCCTTTAGGGCCGTGAAAGAAGTGATTTTCGAGTTCGACTCATACATGGTGATCTGGTGGTAGCAGCAATAGGTATCTAGGAAACGGAGCCTATTGTTCCCAGTTATAAGGTCCACCAATTGATCGATTTGGGGCAATGAGAAGTTATCTTTGGGGCAAGATTTGCTAACAGTCTTGTAGTCGACGCAGACTCACCATTTGCCATTATTCTTGGGCACAACTATCGTGCTAGAAATCTACCAAAGGTAGTGCACCTCTTGGATTGCCCTTGTTCTAACAAGTTTTTAACTTCTTTTGCCACCACCTCGGCATGATAAAGTGTTGATCACCGTGTTCTTTGTATGACTGATCAAGTGTCTGAGAAAACACTTAGCTTATGGAAAATAAAGTTCGGATCGATGCCAAACATGTCGTAAGGCATCTATGTGAATACTTCAATGTTAGCTACCGGGAAGTTTACAATCTCTAGCTGCTCTTTAGAAAATTAGGACGAGCCAAGCAAAAAGAATTTACTTGGGTTGTTCTTATCAATCCGCACTTCCACCAAATCTTCAACGGTATTGCCTTCGGCTTTTTTGCTGACATCGTTTAGGACCATCTGATCTTTTGATCATTTGATCATTTGATCATTTGCATGAAGCCCTTGGCTACTCGACTTCCATTTACGGCCACGAAATATTGTTTGGCCATGACGTGATCACCCCATCACTACAACAAAACTGAGTTTTTATGGCTTCACATCAACGACATACAGTAAATGCAAGCCGTGGTTTTTCATTTTTACGACTTGTTTTTTTTGCATGTTATAAATAATTTTCCTACCACGACGTGTCTATTGCGTAGGTCGTGAATGCTAATAACAATGATTTTTTTACAGCTTACAATGTTAGCCGTAAATAATAAAACTTTCTATGACATGCATATGGCATGCCGTTAATACATTAATTATACACAACATGCGTACACTAGCTATTAAAAATATTAAACATTTCACAGCGCCCAAAAAGACAGCGGTTAAAAATTACACTTTTCAAGACACACAAAAAGCCAGCTGTGTAAAATATTACACTTTTCACGACACGCAATTGTTGTCGTGAAAGTTCAGATAAAAAAAAAAATAGCGCCAAAATAAAAAATTTCAAGCGCTAAACACCAAAAATTTTAAAAAACAAAAAAGAAATGATCAAAACTCCAACTCTCTCAACATCAATTTTACACTTACGTACACACTATCTCTTTAGTTCTCAAGAAGAAGAAATGTAATGGGTTAGAGAGAGAAGCTCTGACATCTCTTTAGAAAACTTGTTGTTTTCTAGGGTTTAATATCTCATTGATTTCCTAATGTCTGTGGCTATTTTTACCATTGATGATAAAAATTTGGGGGTTTTTACTCAGAATTGATTGGGTAATCTAGGGCTTGAGAACTGTACTTGTGAAGCACTGTGTGCGCCTGCGATTAAGACGGCGGAACATTCTGGTTCCCCTTCTAAATCGATGGAAGAAATTAGAGAGAGATTGAATGTGATGAAAGCTAATATTGCTGGGGTAAATTGGGATGATCTAATCCCTCAAGTGTTTCTTCAAGATGAGTTATCAACGCCGGCTGAGAAGGCGTTCAGTCTTCTCCAACCTCGATGGTCAAACATTGTTGAACATGAAGGTAGTGAAAAGGCTATATTGAATCGTTTCAGAGACATTTCGGATAACCACGTCATTACTAGGGCTAGAAATCTGGTTTCGACGCTGAATCCAATGAAGAATGTGTCAGAAGGTGTAGATTGGTTGAATATACCTTCATCTGTTACTAAGTTGTATCCATCTGATGTGAATATGTCCATTGCTGAGGGAGAAGTTTCCTATAGGGGGTCGAGGTGGTTCCCATATGGGAGGAAAGTCTAGCCAACAGGGGTCTCGAGGAGGTAGGGGAGGCCATGGTATCTCACGTAGTTCTGGTTCATCAATGGGTGTTCACAAGGTTTCCTCCGCAGATTTGGGCTCGGGTCCAGATGGTGGAGGCCAAGCTATCCTTGAGCCTGTTCAGAAGAAGACCTGGGCTTCTATGGTTACCTCTAACCAAAAGGTTTCTATGAAACTAAGGTATTTTCCACCCCCTAATTTATCTGATCCTATTGTTGCGATGCCACCTAGTTAAAATTCTGCTAAATGGGATACCTGTCTAGTTGGGCATTTTTTTTTTAAAGGAAGTTGAATTTCAATTATGTTAAGACCTATGCATTTAATTTTTGGAGGGATAAGGGTTTGAGAGAGGTCATCTCTACAAATAATGGTTTTATGTTCTTCCTCTTTGATTCAGTTGAGAATAATGCCAGTGTCTTGGTGGGTGGTCCTTGGTTCTTTCTGAGCTGTTTTTTGAATTTTTTTGATTGGTTGATTGAGCTATATTATTTGCCATTTGTTGAAATCTAATAGTATTACAAGCTGGGAAAGGAGTTACAGAATAGAGCATACACATTTGAGAACTGAATTGTGTTACTTTTACATGTGAAATCCTTTACTGAGTTGTCAATTTTTTTAATTGACAGCTCCAACCATGTAGAAAATAAAATCAGTTTCTTTCTTTTTTTTAATGGATTAGTATTCTCTTGGTATACATCAGAGAGTTAAAGGCCTCATTAAATTGTATTTGATAATTTGATTAATGAAATCGATGTTGGTGCAACCAAAACACAGTGGATTCATAGGAATCGTGGCGTGTGCATTCATTTACGAGCCATTGACAGACAATGAATTTGATAAAGAAGCTGCAAGTAGGGCATTGGCTTTCAATTTGGCCTGGTAAGATTTGGCTAAGATATTCAAAATTAAGATAAGTAGTAGATATTGAAAGTACTAGTCACCTAAATATGCCAATTCAAGTAACTCCTTAGAAACTTAAATAAAAATTCATTTTATGCATTAATAATAAAACTATACAAGTATTTGGGGGATAGTTTATTCATTCTCACTTTTGTGTCAGAACACTCTTCCTTGTGTACTTGTGTTCTCTTCTTACCTTTATCCTTTTGGGACATGTGTCGTGTTGGGTCCAAAAATTACATAAAATTATCTAACTGAATGTTTTGTATAAAAACATATTTGAATGCTTTTTGGGATGGGAATAATAGACATTATATGAGACTTATGCTAGTTTGGTATCTAAATAGTTCTGACATGTCTCTTAAATGTAGTCATTTTTGTTTTTCTTCTTCTTCCTCTTCTTCTCCAAATTATTATTTTTTTGCTTAATGATTCTTGGAACTTATTCTGTTTTATTGTCTTGTTGCCCATCAATTGAGATGTTCCTTCAATTTGTTGAGGTTGACTTTTGGTTATAGTTTCCCTTCTCTTTTGTTACTTTCAAAAACTAAGTCACAATCATAATGTGGAAAAAAGTGTTGTTTTCCTAGTAGTATATAGCTCTTAGTTGTAGAAACTTCCTTCTAGGGGTGACAAATCTGCTCTAGAATTGTGTTTCAGAGTAAGAATCAAGTTAGAATCTCATTCCCATCAAGAAAGAACCACGTTCTCAACTGAAATGAAACTTCTCGAACATATGAATCCCAAAGAAACAAAAAGAACATTTATCAAGCAAGAGAAAATGTATTGCAACCATTAGAAGGAAAAAATTAACTTAAATTTATACTACTACTCTGTATTTACAATTTATTTTTTATATTTACAATAATAACAATTTTCAGTTGAAAACTTGATACGATTCTCCAATATTTATTCATAATTTAACATATTTAGTACAACTAAGCAATAGTTTTTTCTTACAATATACTAATATATTTAGCCATTCGCAACCTTAGACACCTTTATGAGCCCTTGCTCCCCCATCTTCGCCCCCACATCGTCCCTGCTTCTGTTTCGTGCAACTGAGATATATCTTTAATATTAAGTATTATTGGGTATTGATTCACTCTTTTATATTTATTGTTGCAGTTTCATGTAACTTGATCTGGGCCAGCTACAAGTGAGAAATGAATTTAGTTGGCATGGATGCCTAGAGAAAGATCCTTCAGCCATCCATCTTGATGTTCTTGATGCAGAGGTATTTCTTTCTGTTTGAAGTCTTGGTTCAGACATTAAACTTGAAGTAGTGAAGTAATGTTAACTTTAGCTGTAATATTGCAAATTTTGGGAATCAACATGGCTGTAGAAATCAATGGTTGTATTGGTAAGCCAATGATACGGGATAGACAAGGAATTAATGTATATGTACGGCGTAGTTTGAGGGATGCCTTTTGGAAAGTTCCAACATTTTCATTAGGAGTGAAGGTATTTTCTGTAACGGGAGACCTACTTTTGATTTTGCCATTCTTTCTTCTTCCATCGTTTAGATTTAGCAATCTTTATGATTTGGGGCATTTGCATAGATACATGGGTTTCTATTTTGTTCCTTGGCATGGACTCTTATCATTGACTTCTCATGTGCATATATTAGCAAGAAATGCAAGAACATCAATTTAAACTACCTGACCCCTACGTTCATCCTCACGTTTACATGCATCCTTAGGTTAGATGTATAATAAGTGGATACAAGATTTAACTTTGTTGGACAAGGCCTACCCTGGAATTGATATGGACACACCTGTTTAGTTTACTATCTCAACATGTTCTTGGAATGTATGGCATCTTTGCAAATGGCTGTTAGTGATATAGTTACAATTAGTATGGTTGTTATCTTTTAGTACCATAAGAGTTAGAGTTAGTTAGGTCTTTTATCCTATAAATAGGTGGTTAAGCCCCTTTAGTATTTAGTTAATGATATTTTGATATTGAATATTTCAAAGCTTGAGAGCTTTTGTACCCATTTCGGGATTCTCTCTCTCTAAAGAAGTTTCTTTCTTGATTTGGTTCCATCAGTAAGTGAAGATAGAAATAGAAATGGAAACAAAAGTGAGGTCTGTCAATTTGAAGTGGTAGAGAAAGAAGGAGAGGAGTGTTCTTTTATTTGATGAGGATTCAATATAAGAAAGAAATGCAGTAGAGGAAGAAGAAAATGACCTTCACGAATGTATTCTTCCATGAAAATGACATTCAAGAATGTGTTCTTTTATTCTTCCATGGAACATCTGCTCCAAACCCATCTTTTTCTTCTTTTCAATTTGAAGTGGTAACAATCTTATATATATATATACATATTTATATAATTTTTATTTTTAAAGAAGAACATTTTTAGCCAATTAAACCTTGTGCCTAGGAGGAACGTGCACTGTCAGAATTCATGCCCCTTGATGACATTGTCCATGGAGCTCCCTTGAGGTTACCCACATTGCCATCGTTTGAACCGGAAACCTTATGCCAAACATTTAGCCAAATTGCCATGTTATCTGACATTTTGAGTTGGACTCTTTATTTTGGAACTTACAATGGTAATGGATAAAACTTATACAAACCTATACCTCATATATAGAGATCTTTTAACATAATTATGTTAGTTCCGAGTAGGTGCTGCATTGAAGTAGATTAATTCCACCTCTGCCTCTTTTTAAATTTAATTTTTCTCTTGAGCTTCTTATGGCCTGGATTTAGTAGCAAACTATATTTTCCTGTACCAACTTAATGGTTTGTTTGAAGATTCCCACTCATTTCCCTCTAGAAACATTGTAACAAAATAGGTAACTTCATTAGAGGTAACTTCATTTGAGGTATGAAAAAAAAAGTTTTGCTTTATGTGGATTTTATTTGCATATGCGTAGAGACTATTGAGATCTTGAATTTTTGCTAATTTTTCATTATGACATTGCTTTTATGGGGACATTGAATTATCTTATTAATTTTGGAAATGTTTTGTTAATGTTTTAAAATTTCTTGATCATTTCTTAATACCTCATGAAATATTTTTGTCCCTGAGGAGTTGGTTTTTGTACTTATGTGGAATTTCCTTTGTCATGCAGACAAGAAATGCAACAGGGTTAGTTGCTCCAGCTATTGTCGTGGGTTTAGGTGCCTTAACACATGCATTGGGCACCCTCGTCCTTGTGATAGGAGCAAGTGGATTTGCTACAGCTGCAGCTACAACTGCTATAGGAACTGTTGTCGGTAGTTTTAGATAATCTCTTAATAGTTGTCAATATGTTTAGAAAGTTAGATATGCATAGTTTTGGATGGTTTAAACTTTTTGTATAGTTTAGAACTTAAGGATATAGTTTTTGAATGTTTGGAATGTATAGACAATTGTTGAATATTTATAATTTATGGATATAGTTTCTTTTTAATGTTTCAAACAATATTTTGGTGGTTGATTGATGTTTTGTGATGCTTGTTTGTAATATTTGTTAGATTATACAAAATTGGTCAAATAGAATTTGCTAAATTTAAAAATAAATAAATAAATAAATAAATAACTGCATATTTTACGGTAGGCATAATAAGTCGTTGTATTACATATTTTACGGCACGCAATCAACGTCATTATTTGTCTCACCAATTAATGGCGTGTAAAAGTAGTCGTAGAAAAAGTAACGACGCATAAAATCTACCGTTAAATAATTTTTAATAGCATACTATAGGATGTCGTAGAAAAAGTAACAACGACGCACAAAATCTGCCATTAAATAGTTTTTAACGGTGTACAAAGTATGTCGTTGAAAGTGAATGACTTTCCATGACTGGTTATAATATGACGCGCGTTGCACATCGTAGAAGGGTTTTCACGACGTGCATGGTGCACCGTAAAAACCCTTTTTT
Source organism: Camellia granthamiana (assembly GCA_036172215.1). Taxonomy (NCBI): domain Eukaryota; kingdom Viridiplantae; phylum Streptophyta; class Magnoliopsida; order Ericales; family Theaceae; genus Camellia; species Camellia granthamiana. The sequence continues at coordinate 80,862,441 of CM069906.1, read as the reverse complement.
GTTGTAGTGCATACTTCCTCTATTATACCTGTGGAAGAGAGGAACCTCATTACTTGGCAGTAAGTTGACGCCACCACTTGCATGGCATGAAGTCATCATCTGCCTAGGATCTGGTTGTAGGTTGAGGCCTTAATACCCAAAACTCCACCTGCTTAACAATAGACCCCGCTTTGACTAGTAAGATAATTTTCCTAACCGGCCATTCTGGTTGTGAGTTGAAGCCAACGAATGGCGAGGTTACTAGGGCTAAGTCTTTGTCTTCTAGCTAGTTGCTTGAAAACGTCATAATACATTATTTCGACCGAGCTTCCTTGGTCAATCAAATGCGTTTGATGTCGAAGTCTTTGTCGTGCAGCGTAACGACCAGCGCGTCGTTGTATAGAGTTTAGATTCGCTCCAGATTTCTACTAGAGAAAGTGAGGACATCTTTCGCTTCAGTCTTGCCCTTCTTCACGGCGAGCTGGACAGACAGAACTTCTCTCATATGTTCAGCTTTCTTGATAATCCCTTTGAGCTCGCATACCCACGCTGGCTCGATGATCCCGTAGATGATGTTGATCACACCTTGCGGAGAGGCGTCTAAGGCTGCTAAGCCGTTAGGTTCTGCTTGGCCCTAAGGCGCGACCTTGACGCCTCCGTCAATGGTAGATGCAGTGGTACCTCAGATTAAAGCCTCTTTGGGCATCTCTCAACTTAGCCGGCCACCAGATGTATGCCTCATCACTGATCTAGCTAAGAATGCGGTATATTGGAATTTTAAAGAACGTGGTAATGCTTGTTCGGGCATTCAACTTTCTCTTAGCATCATCTGCGGCATCATGGGGATAGTTTGCCCTATCAGAGCTACGATTCTTACTATTGCAATTATTTTCGCGGTTGTTCTAACAGTTTTCCTCCTGTCCAACTGTATGAACTTTCTCCACAACTCTCTTGTTCGCTACTATTGAATTTGCCTTCACGGTAGTTACCGCCGCATCGTTTTCAACTCGAATGTATTCGTTGATGCATTGCATGAACAACTCCATGGTTAATGGTTGGTTCGTTAATGCATTGCATAAACAACTCCATGGTTAATGGTTGGTTCATGGAAAACAAGTCTCTAAATCTATGTCTGATAGGAAAACCGTGCTTATATTGAGTGATTACTAGGTTTGTCGGGCAATCAAGGATCTCGTTGAATGTTTTCCAATACTTGGCAATGTACGCCTTCAAGGAGTCACTCGGTTCCATCTTGATTTCTAAAAGATGGTCAACTTCTTTGGGCATTCTGGTGTTTGTCTTAAATTTGGTGACAACCGCCTCCACCAACTGTTGTCACCTCTTAATACTCTCCTCTGGCAGCCTCTTAAACCATTTTAGGCCCAATTCACCTAAACTCGATGGGAAAATAAGGCACATCAGTGCATCGTTTCGCCTGTGTCTAGCCATAACTTGCCAGTAGTGGCTGACATGTATGTACGGATCAATTTTTCCCTCATAGAGCATGAATTTTGACTGGTGGAAACCAGCGAGGAGCGACGTGTTCTCTATCTCAAGGGAAAAAGGAGTGACGCTCAGCCGCGCCAAATCCCTATCTAGTGGTATGTGCGCTACTAGGTGAGGGGGTATCATTATGACCTCCTCACTGGCATGACCTCCGGGGGCCAACCACTGCAGTGCTGACACCCTCTGAATCTCCTGCCAACACGCTCACTCTTCCAATACATCCTTTAGATCTCCTGATCGATCAAAATATGAGTATCTTGACGTCATCAACAGTTGTGAAGGACGGTAGGTGCTCTCTCAAGTGCGAGACACCTCCGCCAGGTGCTCTCTCAAGTGCGAGACACCTCCGCCAGCACGACGGAGTCGTTAGCTTTGAAACTCCTTATAATGGAAAGTGAAGGAGTTAGCCGCATACCCCGACTACCAGAATGGTGGGATTGGGCACACTCACTATGGTTTCCTACTCCAGCAATGTCCTTTCCATTTAGTTGGTGCTTCATAGCTTCCATCTCCGTTGCCATCTTTCTGATGATGGCTTCTTAGTCCCTCAGCTTGCTGTCAAAGTGCTGAATGTGCAACTCTCATCGTCAGCGGCGCCCTTCTGGGCTCAGTGAGCACCCAAAACTCCTTGCGCGTTTATCTCGCGCGTCTCTAGGGGGCCCTCGCGTGGAGGTCTCGAAACCAGCCATCATCCGAACGACGGGCAAGTCATCATGCCACCAGACTGACTCTGGTGTAATGTCGTCGATGATAGATTTCGGAACGTCATTGTTGGTCGCCATGAAAAGTGGACAAAAAAGCTTGGAGACCAGGTTTTGTTTGTTGGATTCCCACAAATAGCGCTAATTGTACGAGAAGCAAATATTCTTCGCTTCCGTACTCCTTTTGTCCAAGCCTTGCGTTACTCTGAACGGTGTTATAGAACCTAGAAGCACAGCGACGGTGAGCTACCCGGTGGGTGTGTTGCCGAAAAACTCCTCTGATTGTCAAGTTAGCACCTTTAAAGAGAGAAAGAAGACAAAAGACAGGATAGCTCTGTGTAAGGAAAGATCACAGACCTGTTGCATGGAGACACCATGGGGTTTATATAATTTGTGCGCGCACTACCTTGCTTGTCTTTTCTTGGACTCGTGGATGTACTATCCTTTTTCCGCCTTAAACATGTGTGCGTCAATACTGCCAAACAACATCGACAAAATAGCCAAACAGTATTGACACGTACGGATGGCGGGTTCCCTCATTCGCACTTCAATTAGGCCATGTGGCAACTCTTGCCGAGCTATCCATAACCCGATGCAATGATGTCCACCCTTCAAGACCAACTACTTGCAACCGGTCTAAATTCGAGGTGCTCGACTAGTCACCTTCAGCTCGGTCAAGTTAGATGAACTCATCTATGAACTCATCCAAACCAACCTTGCCCAGCCTCAAGTCATGGCTGACATGGTTAGCCCACTCGTAGCGGAGTTGCCGACCTTAACCATTTCTTAGCTCGGTCGTATTCTGTTCATCCAGGAAAATTCTGCCTAGCCCCATAGCCTGGCCAAAATCATTGGCCTTCCCTTAGCTCGGTCGAAAGCAAGGCTACCGTTTGATTGAACTCCACCCTTGGTCTGAGCTGATTAGACAACTCAACCCAACACCTGGGTGTCTTTCCAACCTAGTTGTTAGAACGGAACCCAAACTGGATTTTGCTCAGCCCCTTTGTTCGACACAAATTCCCCTCTCAATCACGAACATTGCATATAGTAGTCTCAATCCTTCATTATCATTTCACATCTCTCATCAAGTTTAATCTTTGAGTATGAAAAGGGGTTTTAATAGTGAGAATCAACTATAAAACATAAATAAACTTCAAATAAATCCATTGCAGAGATAGCAATTCAGTACATGCTTGCTTTTTTTTACTTGTTATGCACCTTGGTTGATCTGATTTGCTTCAAGGAGTTTTCTAGTTGGTGCTCAAGATGCTCAAGCTCCTTTGTGGTTAATGGACCCAAATCTTCACCAAGCAGGTTTCTGCAGCAATCAGAATTGAATATTCAGATTTCAAGTTTTGATTGTGTTTTCATTATTTCTTTTTGAGAAACAAAAACAATAAAAAAAAAAATCCAAAACACTCATAACTTTCATTTTTGAGACATGACTGTTTACAAAAATTCAAAGAAAAAAACTCAAAAACAACTCATTTTGAATAGGTAATGGGATATGGATACGAGGCACCAGTAACTTTCTAGTAAGTTAGTTGGCATAGGCATTTTATTAATGACCTGAAGAAAGTTGATCTAAATTCTTAAGCCAAGTTTGTGCATTAATATATTCGTTTTTATTTCACTGACAAAAAAAAACAAAAAAAAACTTAAGCCAAGTTATTTAATAGCAAGCTACTGTTGTCTTATTTCCAAGAACACTCATGCAACTTTTTGATGTGGTACGGGATTATTACAAACTTTCCCTTTATATCCTCACATTCTCTCGAGAGATCTCCATTCAAGTCGTTGGACCAGTAGGCTACTTGGGGCATCACAATACACAACTAAAAAAAGTTACATTTTTTTTTTTTAAATCAGCAAAAGAAAAAAAACTTTATTGATGAATCAGAAGACTATTAAATCAATAAAGTAAAAAAAGAGAGATTAGTGCAAAAAGTATGATAGCGAATCAAGTCAATCCCAATTAGGTTGGTACCGATAAGACCGTCTAATCATATGCTAACACACTATCAAGAGTTGGTGAGTAACTAACCACAAACACCAAAACCAACCTCACCCAAGTGGAGGCTAACCAAACCTATTACATGGATTTTTAACTAGACATAGAGAAGAAATAGTATAACGAAATTGTGTAACATTCATGAATTTATAAAAATCAAAATTTATAGAAAAGGGAGACTTGGCAAAGGGTGTTGATTACCTCTGAGATTGTTGTAGGATCTCAACCCTAGTCTTGAGCCTCAGATATTCATGATAGCCATTCTGCTTTAGGACATGGTTAGTCATTTAGTGTTGTCATATTCAGTTGCATAACAAAATCCTTAATAAAAAAGAGGTGCAAGAGAACATTTTTGGCGACCTGGTTTGCAATGGCAGGTTGGTTAGCTTCCAGTGAACCATAGCTGCACTTATGGTACCTTTCAAGGGTCTTCATCATGCTAATTAAATTTGAAACAAGAAAAAAAATAAATCAGAACTTTATTTCTTTCGGGATCTAAAAAAAAAGGGAATGCTTAGTAATGTATGCTACAATTAAGCTAAAACCATTACCTAAAAAAATATATACAAATAAATAAAATAATAAAGCTAATGAACAGCTCAAATCTATATATATATACTAAAAAATAAAAAAATAATAATAAAAAGAGCTAATGAACAGCTTAGCAATTAATGATAAAATACACATATGCTGCTTCATTCCATTTTAGATTCTCTATCTATAATTTTATCCCAATTTCAGACGGCGTTTAAATCATTAATGATGATTTTTTTCGAAGGAAAACTTTAGTAATGAAAAAACAATGGACATTAAACATTAATAAGATACATCAATAAAGGTAAGTGCTCCAAGCATTATAGCAAAACTCTCATCCCAACTAAAATGGCATCGAAAAGAAAGTCAAATCATCGGGGAGCACAAAACTCTCCATTAACAAGGATATATGTACATATAACCCAAGCCCACATACCACTAAAGTGGACCAGTAGGGCCCAAGCCCATGACACAAGCACCCTAATGGGTGACAAATAAAGGTCAAGCCCAATGATATAGGTCGGATTCAGTATCTTGGTAGATTGGAGAGTACCAAATTGGCTGGGAATACCCATTTCCGAATTGACCCAATCATCATTGTCAACTGGTCGGGGGTACTCTTTAGGGTTTGTTTGTAGGCTCTTACTAACAACAAAGACCAATCCATCGTCAGCAAAGCCCATCTCAATTGGACCATGGACCATTTCTTTAATTTTGTCAATTTTATCTCTATTTATTTTTGTTCTCTATATTACAGTAGTTAACGAAGACACTAACAAAATGGAGAATTTGCACATCAAGGTAACACATAAGGCATATTTTAATGATCTCATAGAGTGTATTTTATTAATTGTGTTAATAATTTAGAGTGAGTGATGTTTTGATGCTTATAGTGTGTCTCGTCATTTCTCGTTATTGATGTATAATGTAAGGTTGCATCTTGATTTCTTATTAATAAAGTCTTTTTCATTTTCTGATAACAAAAAAATAAAAGTATAATTGCAAAGATAACGAGAACTTTTCAATCCACTTTCAAAAAGAAAAAAATGAAGCTAGCATTCTTTGTTGTGGTCAATGAGTGCATAGTCATGTATATGTTTTCACTGCTTTTTATTTTATTTTCAAATATCATGCCTTACTTATCTTTTGCAAAGTTTGTCGTACTTTGAAAAAAAAAAAAAAAGAATTATTTTGATGAGAAGATTATAAACTTTTGGACATTTTTTAAGGTATTTGATCATCAATTTTTTTGGGGTGTAAAATCACATGACTAAAAGTGCTAAATAATATTGATTTTTTGTATATAGGATCTTTACATCGAGTCTCGTCAAATAGTAATTTGATAAAAAGGACTGATATTTATCACAAAATCAACTATAATTATCAAACTTTAGGGAAAATATCAAGCAATCGCAACAAACTTATTTTTAATAACTTTTTCTTCATGTCTACCTGCAATTACTCTCTTGAATGGATTAGCATCTCACACATAGTACAAATGAAGATGACAACCGATGAACTAAAAATGCAATCTACTGTTTAATTTCCTTTTTATTTTCTTTTTTGTAGTCTAAATACATAAAAATAAATAATTATTAAAGAAAAATTGTAAATTTCTTATAACTTTTAATAAAGGGTAAGGAAGATAAATAAAGCAGCCATTAATAGAAGAAAGATTATTAAATTTAAACTGATGAAATCTCAATTAAATTTTTAGACAAGAAAAAAATATGTAAATTTTTTTTAAAAGTACACCCAATTTAGTAAAACATAAGTACTAATTAAAAGAAGAAAAAAAAATGTGTATGTACTAATTGGTAAGAACACCATGGAGTTGTTTGATCACTCATATTTCATAGCTGTGATTTTCAGATTATAAAAAATAATGATAATAAAAGAAGAAGGGAATAGGACTGAGGAGGACTGTAGGCAAACAGTTCAAACTAGGCCATTAGGGATTGTACAGATTTGCAGCTTTAGAACTAAACAGGTATAGCCCGTTTTCTCTTTCTCTTTCTCAAAACCATTTATGAATTCACTTATCTGCAAATCAACTTATCTGCAAATCAAATGTTAACATAATGTTTTTTTTTTTTTTTTTGAGTAAAATTAAAATGGAAATTGGGAATATGTTGCACCAATTTGCATCATAATTAACTAACAAAGGCCTTGGTAGCTTAATCTAAACCATTAATATTTGAAAATTTTAGATTTTACACCAAGAAAATAATAGCCATAATCACACAATTAAAACCCGATAAACCTTATTTAAAATTTTTAATATTATTATACAAAGAAATAGGTTTTCTTCTTCAATAATAATAACAAAAAGCTTCATTTTTTAATGAAAATGAAAATATTAAAATTGCATCTATAGAAAACAGATCGAAGCTCGAAGAAGAAGAACCAAGAAAATTCAAGAAAAGATTTGAAGAAACAAATAACTCTTGTGAAATGATGAAAGAAAATTCAAGAAAATCTTAAAATCTTCATATCAAGCGATGAAGTCTTGCTTCCGTAATCCTTATTTTCTCGATGTACTCTTTATTTCTTTATTTCGAGTAATAAAATCTCTTTTGCCGATCAAAAAATAATATGAACCAAGAAAATTCAAGAAAATATTTGAAGAAACAAACAATGTTGTGAAATGATGAAGCATGAAATAGATCGAAACATAAAGAACCAAGAACCAAGAAAATCGAAGAAATTTTTTGAAGAAACAAAGAAATATTGTGAAATGATCAAACATGTACAGATCTTGGTGGAAAACAAGACTATAAGACTTTACACATGACAAGAAAACCTAATCTGATGAACCCAATTAGGACAAAAGGATACCCACATATATACACATACAAAACATGCATAAATATAATATATATATATATATTGAGAGAGAGAGAGAGAGAGAGAGAGAGAGGATACCTAGAGCTGCTACAGAACTCATAGAGCTTGCCACGGTTAGAAAAGATGATGAGAGCAACCTCAGCATCACAGAGAACGGAGAGCTCATAAGCTTTCTTGAGAATTCCATTCCTTCTCTTTGCAAATGTCACTTGCCTGTTTATTTTGTTCTCTATCCTCTTCAGCTCTACTCTTCCTCTCCCCATCTCTCTCTCTAAAAGTACACCTCTTTCCTATCTTTCTCTCTCCAAATTGTATTCTTGGTTAAGAGGGGTGAACCCACTTTTAGAAGGTCCTAGTATGTGAAGGACACCAAAAGAGAGATAAGGAAATAGTGGAAATAAAAGAAATAAAAGAAGAGAAAAGAGAGATAGAGAGAAATGGAAAACCTGAGCCTTGAGGGTAAGCTATCTTTGGTTACGTATTATACATGGTTTTTTGCTCACTTCAATCTATAACCTGAAAATTGCTATTTTTCTATAATTTGCACAGAATCTTTCTAAATTTGTGTCAGAAAGATTTTTTTATTTTTTTAATTAAAATTTGTTATTTGTTTTAAATTGATAATTCACTCCTAATAAAAATTTAGGATAAAATAAAAATACATTCCCTAAAATTTTACTTAAAATACAAATTGGCTCATGTAATTTTAAAAATTACGTGACGCCCCTTCAAATTTCTAATTGCATAACAAATAATCTCTTTTTTTAATAAACTATCGAGTCATTTAACAAATTTTAATGTTATCATAAATATATTTCAATTAACAATTCAGATTATTTTATTATTGTATAGAAGAATAATTAGGAATTTTATTTTTTCTACTAAAATTTTTTTTCACAATGGAGTATTTGTAATTTCTAGAACTATAAGAGACAATTTATATTTTAAGTAAATTTCAATATATGTATTTATAATTTATCTATAAATTTAAAGTATTACCCAAGTTTCTCAATTTGGCCTTCGTTTGACATAAGATAAAATTGGATTTTTTGGCTAAAATAGTCACAAAAAGGCAAAATAATTTTTTAGTTCAATAAAATAAAATGTCACATCCAAACCATAATCATTTTATTTTTTCTCTCACAAAAGTCAAAATAATCAAAAAACCTATCCCAAACGAAGTTTTGTAGCCCAAGCTAAAACAACCAAAAATTCAAAAAACCAACCTACATCCCAAATGAATTCTTAAATTACTTCATTTATAATAAATAATATTTTTAAATTTTAAGTAATACGCTTGAATTGAAATTTTTTTCTCTCTTCTATTCTTGAAATTACAATTTGGCGGTTTTATATAATTTACACATTGAATCTCTCAAAAGATATGGCAATTAAATTTTTTTTTAATTAAAAGGTGCTATTTGTTTTAAATTGATAAACTCATAACTCATTCCTGATTTTACTTGTTTGTATAGTGTTACCCATTTTTCTCAATTTTAATTGCTTTCTTTTTATATAAAATAATATTTATAAATTTTATTTTTTCTCTGTTATTCTTGAAGTTAAAATTTGGGGGTTATTTACACCATTACTATTAGAAATTTCTCGATTAGATTTTTTTCTAATTTTTTTATTGTTTACTATTGGGGGTGGTCACAATAGAAATTTTATTCTTGATCTTGGACTAGGAGAGTTTATTTTTGTAATGATTTTGAGAAAATAGTTTTTTTTTTTTTTTAATTTATTCTGGGCATTGGACTAGTCGTGTTTCTGAATAGAGTAATGCTACGCTCATACATAATAATGTGAATGAAATAACACCATTCACATTAAAATAGAACACTCATTAAAAAAATCTTAAATTTGTAAAATAAAATAATTATATATAAAAACCTTTTAATAAATCCTTTTGATATCTCGTTTCTCATTTTAAAATTAGATTTGTATTATGAGATTAAAATAAAACGGTATGTTTGTTAAAATTTATTTAGAACATGAAAAAATTAACTTAAATTCCCTGAATTATTTTTCGAGCTAAAGAAGGAATAAGGTGAAAATCTTTGAAATAATAATAATAATAAAACATTACCGAATAACTTAATTTTTCAAAGTACAATTGTGTTAAGCATAAAATTTCAAATTTCTAAGTTGAATAAGCTCTAAATATTTTTTGTCAAATGAAAATATGTTTTTAAAATTAAAAATCATTATAAAAAAAAAAGGTCTAACCACATAAAGGTAAACGCTGGAGTTAGACCTTATAAGAAGTTGAGACTCTAGAGGTCACCCTTTGGTGGTTGTTACATAGCAGGATTATTCAATCATTGAGCGATAATTCACAGACTGACACACAGGTGGCGATTTGAACTCACACTACTGACATTAGGTACTGTTTGCTCAGGCCTGATAGGTTTGTCAACCATATGTGTTGTCGTCCAATGGCAAACTCTAGAGTGAGTGGAATCTGATACCTCAAGGCTTATACCTCAAAATCTTACCAAAAGTCACACCCCTTAGATTAAAAAAAAAAAATGATTATATATTGAGTAATACTTGAAATCCTAAATATTTTATTAACATTTTTATCAAATATTTTATACGAATGTAAGATTTACATAAAATTCACATAATATAAATTCTAAATTCATATAAAATATTTACTTCCTCCGTTCTAAAATATTAATCTCTTATTTTATTTTTTATTGTCTTAAAATATTAGTCCCTTTTTTAAAATCAAAAATTAAAATAATATGAATTTCCTATTTTGCCCTTCTTTTAAATTCATTAACAATACAAAAAATACAATTATAACAATTGATATTTTCAAACAAAATTGTACTATCAAAAAATAATTTTGAAAAATTAATATTTTTAAAGTGTAATAATTATATTATTAAAAAAATTAAATTCCTCAAAAAAAAATCATCATTTTAAGATGAAAGGAGTTATAAAAATGAAAAATGTTTGGTAGTTTGAATTTGTGTGACTCGAATTACTCGAATGTATTAAAATGATATTATTTTATTCCCAAAATAATGTCATTTTAAGACATTCAAACCATTTAAATCATAAAAATTCAAATTACCAAATATTATTGTATAAAAATATTGGTAACACATTTAAAATCTACGATTTTATATTTGCTTAAAAGCAGTGGCTACTTCATGTTTGTGTCAAAAAAGAAAACAACAAAATCTACTGAGAATGTCAGCATCAACCTTTTGTTTTAATCAATAGCATGTCAGTGTCAACCTTACAAGTGGGGTATTCCAGACTTGTGGGTGGACACGTGTCGAGTTCACAGCAATGCATATATATTCTTTGGGTCCTCACTATTTTCGTTAATTACAAAGGATGGAGGCTTGTTCGCAGTCTGGTTTTAGAAATAAAGGTTGCATTCTGTAGAGTTTTCTACATATGATTTGACAATAAAGTTGTATTTTGAGTTTGTGAGTTTCAAAATTATGATTTTAGTGTAGAAAATTTGTTTAGTGAAAGAGTTTTGAAAAGAATATTGAATTGAATTAGAAATTTTTGATGTGACATATGATATTTGATACAAAAACTTACAACTCATAACCAAACATACAACTCAAAATTCTACTAAAACTCATAAAAAAATTAAAAATTTGGAAAATATATTTTTATTGAATATATAAAAATTAACACGTGTCAATTGAAAAAAAAATTAAAAAAAAAAATTGCACTATTTAGGTCAACCGTCCGAACGACCGATGAGACGTCCGGTGCGACGATCGGTAACCCAAATTTTTCCCGCCTCCGATCACGTTTTTCAAAAGTGAGCGTAAAATTAATTTTTAAAAATCCTAAACAAACATTATGTTCAAATGAAGTTCTGGAACTAACTTTCCAGAGCTTCACCAAACAGAGCCGAAGTTGTGTCTCTGGTTTTAGAAATGAATGTACTGTTGTGAAGGGATTTGGAATTCGATTGCGATCGAAAAAAATTTAATCCGTCATTTGTTTATTGGATTAGTGAATTGAAAAAAATCAATTTGTATTTATCTATTGGATGGACGGATGTGAATTGAGTAGATTGACAAATGGATACGAATCTGTTTAGCGGTTTAAACTTTTAAAAATTTTGAACATAATACAATAACTTGTCAATATTTTTTTTTATAACAATCCAACCCAATATAACCAAAAAATTATCAAGTAAATTGTTAAATACCAATAATAAATACCTATAAAAAATCATGAATTATCAAAACTATTTTATTATTTTTTTTTATTTAAAAACTATTTAATTTGATTTTTTTTAAATGGCAAAACTAAGCCTTATATTTTCCACACAAAAATACCAAATATCAACACTTGCTATTTGATAAAAGTATTTTCAAATTGAAAATACAATAGAATATCTAAACTCTTTTTTAATTGAAAATACAAACAGAATATCTAAACAAATTAAAAATACAAAATCTTACAAATTACTAGAGGTACTCGCGGTTTGGCGGTTCGGTTGTGACCAAACGAACCCCAAATTCGTTGTCCATCCAAAACTAGACGGATTAGAAAAAAAATCAATCCGCAACCGTCCGCTGGTCATCACACATTCGTCCAAAATGCGACAGATTGGTTCAATTCGGTCGGTTTGGAGGGATTGAAATATCCGCTGCCCTGTGTCTACGTGAGTGAATTTATCACGGAGTTAATATCGATAATTTGAATAGTTTAATATATAAAATTCATTAAATATTTCAATTTTATAAAAAAAATTATATTGATTGTTATTTGATTATATGACATTTCTGTTAATAATTTTTTTTTTTTAAATTATACTTAACGTTGATAAAAAAAATAACTTGATCAAATAACTATCGATATTTGATCAACGTGATTTTTTACAGAAATGAAGTACTCGACGAGTCCTACACATTAAATAGTTCTGATCATCGATGTGAATTTTGTAGTGAGTTCACACAAAACCTAATAATACGATCCAATCTAATTACGGACTGAACACAAACCACACCCATTACAAAACGACACCAGCATATATTTTTAGGTTCTTTCTTTACTATTTTTTTTAATTATTTTTTTAGGTTGTATTTAAATGATAAATTTGATGAAAATTTTGAAAAGAAAAAGGAGAAAAATGTGAGTGAAATCCGTGGCCTAATTATAATGTGTAGCAATTAAGTCAATTACCACAAGGTAATGAATGATATATCTATCTATAGGGAGTGTTTGGGAAGATGGTTGAGCTAAGAAAATTTTATCTCACAATCATCAAATTAAACTTTAAAAAAAAAAAAAAAAAATCCACCACCAACCAACCAACTTCAAAAATAGAATTATTTTAACCATATTAAAATAGTAAAAAAAGTCAATTAACCAATTAAAGTTGTCAACTTCTCAAACAATGCCATATTAAAGTTTATCTCACCTGTAAAATGGAAAAAAGTCTTCATATAAGAAAATTTTAGAGTAAATTATATTTTTCGCTCATTTATTTTGACTCAAATTTCACTTTAAACCCTCTTATTTCAAATTGAACAATTTATTTTTGACACTTTAATTTAGTCATTTGATTCATTTTTTTATTAAATTTTTCTACATATACATCTCACAAGTGTTATAAGTGTCTCAAAATTGTTAATTTAACTTTCAACTTGAATTAAATGATCAAATTAAAATTAAGTTTAAAATGTAGGACCAAACTGTTCAATTTAAAATAATAAAGATTGAAGTGAAATTTCAATCAAATTCTATAACTTAAAAGTGTACTTTATTCAAAATTATATTTAACAAATAGTTTTGTAATTAAAATCATATTTATGAATTATTGTTTTAAAGTGGTATTGATTTAATAAATTTTATTTTTCTATAAAAATAATAAAAATTAAAACTTTGATTCATGTTATATGCATAAAGTGGTTTTTTTTTTTTTTTTTTTCCTTAGATAGGGCAGGGAATCATCTCCCAGCCTTTACTCTGCCGACGCTGTCCTGAATTCATCCAATCGTACCGCCTATTCTATCCAATCTTCTTCTATACACTAATTTATATAATTTTTTAATACACATTTTTTCGTAAAAAGTCAAAAAGTTATCATAAATAACCATATTTTTTCCCTCAACTTTTTAGTCTAAAAAGTCAAAAAGTACACTTATTTAGGACACCCCAAACTACCCCTAAATATAAAATAGTCAGCTTTATTAAGTACCAAATTGTTTGATATAGCCATAAACTAAAAGGCTATGATGAACGATTTTTGATTAAATTAAGGTCTCGTTTGGGAATAGGCTAATTTAGTAAATTTTTGATTATTTGGTTAAAATATGAGCTAAAAAAATTAGTATGTTTGAGATGACCTTTTAGCTTTTTACGAAAAGATGTGCAAAAAGTAGAGAGAAAAGAGAATCTTTGACTTTTTGGTATGAGTTGTCAGCTTTTTAACTTTTTTAGTGATTTTTTAACTTTTTAACAAAACCGGCCTGTTGCAAAATGAGGCCTAAATTGGATCAGAAGCCATGGCACCTAAATTAAAAATTCAAAATAGTCAAATAAAAAAATGTTACAATGTCAGGTGACATTAATGAGACTAGAAAATTTTGGCATGCGTACACACTTGACATTTTTTAGGAAACAAGACCAAAATAAAATTTTGATAAAAATGTAGATATAAAATAGAATTTTGGTATAAAAAACAATGTTAATAAGACAAGAAAAATATCAGTGGTATATGACAATTTCAATCAAATTTATAAATGATTGATGGATTTAAAAGGGAAAAAAAATCAATTATCATAATTAAAAATAGAAAATAAAATTAAAATTTAACAAAAATGAAGAAGCACTAATTTTTATTAGAAAGAAGGGTAAATTACAAACACACTTCCTAAAATTTACTTAAATTACAAATTACCCCTGTGATTTTAGAAATTACATTATGCCCGTAAGGTTTCTAATTTCATAAAAAATGTGTCATTTTATTAATAAATTATCAAGTTAATTAATAGTTTTTAATAATGTTAAAAAAAAATTTCAATTAATAATTCAGATAATTTTTTTATTGTATAGGTGAACAGTTAGAAATTTCAATTTTTCAATTAATTTTGTTAAATAAAAAATTCTGACAGAAAAATATTTGTAATTTTTTAAACTATAAAAAATAATTAGTATATTAAGCAAATCTCAGAGAGTATTTATAATTTAATCTAGAAAAAAGTTTCCTATCAGACCATTAATTGGATTGGAGAGTCTGTTACATGGGCTGTGGGCTCATTCTGTGTCCTTTTCGTAATTCAAATCATTTATCTGTTAATATTTATCAAGAAGTTTATTTATGTAAAAAAATTAGGTTTATTAAATATATATAACTACAAAATTTGATCATATGTATGGAGAGTCTATTCTCAAATTTGTATATAGCATCTATTTTTTAAAGACAAATGTGGTCAAATTATATTGATCGATATCCAAGTAATTTAATTTTTTATACGAATAATTTACTCTTAAAAACATTAAAAGATAAATAATTGAGATTATCGAGAAGCATTTAAAATCAGTGCACATGAATTGGATCTTCCAGTCCAATTAATGGATGAAGAGGAAAGTTCATCCATTATTAATCACTTTGTTTGGTTTCAATTTTCTAAATTTAATTTTTTAAAAATGAAATTCTTTTTGTTTTTCTATTTTTTGTTTTACTATTTTAAGCAATTTTTTTACTTTTTAGATACACTTAATATAAATACAATTAAAAAGTATAACTATAACGATTCTGATTTAGAGCCGATCCATTTTCTTACTTTTGGATTCAAGAATCTATGTACTTAACTGTTGTTCATCTCATTTCCATCTTATTGTTTGTTGAGTTTGGCTATTAGAAGTTTTGGTTGCGTTTGAAATAAGTTGGAAAGTTAGTTTTTCAATGAGTTGTTGTCAAAATTTTTACTTGTTCGCTCGAGCAGTTCTTTTTGCACTCAACCGGTCTTTTACAATCTGTAAAATTATTAGGAGTTGGGAATCTTCACTCAAGCGGTGTTTCACAGGTCTGCAAAACTACTGGAAGGGGGTCATTGTGCGCTCGAGCGGTGGTTTTGATCCCTCAAGTAGTGTCATTTATTGTGTCTGTTCGCTGTAGCGATGTTTTGGTCATTCGAACGGTTTGTGCATACATCAGTCTGAGAAAATGACATTTTGAGTCACTTTTTCATCCCATTCTCTCTCTAAACATTTCAAAACCCTAAGACCTTCACGCTCTCTCTCTCTCTAGCTCTTACTTCTAGCTCCAAATAATTTTAATCCATTGGTTTCCTCACCCTAGTCTTTTGGAGAAAAATGTTGAGCACGTCAAAGGCTTCGTTTTAATCGGTGAAGTTATTGTTTTTGGCTCCGTCAAATTCTACCCGTTGTTTCCTTTTTGTCTTTTACTTTGAAATAGGGATTTCTTTGACCTTTGATATGATTTTTTAGCTTAATTATTTGCTCTTTGAAATGTTTAAGGATTTAGGAATTTTTGGAAAAATCAAGGGTTTGAGTTTGAAATCAAAAAGGGGGTTTTCTAAATGGATTATTGAGAATGGTTGTGGGAATGTGTTTATGGTTGAGATGTGTTAAAATAATAGATATCTTTTCTTAAAATGAGGTTTTGTTTTAAGTTTTGGATATTTGGATATATGAAAGGAAATGGAAAATGATGTTGAATTTTGTAAGATTGGAATATTGATTATGTTAATGATGATGATGGAGTTGGATGTGTAATATCACTCCCATTGTAAAAGGTAGGAATTATATCTTTTGATTGAAAACTATCTGTATATAGAAATATCTATTTTGGGCTATCGGTGGAAGATAATCTTAATTGTTGTAGACATTGGATGAGAATTAGGTTGAATTGAAACTAATTTTACATACATTGTGCATTGAGTATCATTTCATATTGAATATTGTAAATGTATTGATTTTGAGAAAAATTTGTAAATGCCTTGGTGAATCTAATTAGAGGGTGTGGTTATAGTTATAATGTTGGCATGTGTGTCCTTGGTGAAAGTCCAGAAACTCGCAAAGTTAGGTACCGATCCTTCCGGTTAGTACTGGTAAAATGCCTTTGATAGTGCTTATATAGCCTACTGGCAGACACATACCTAGAGATTTTCAGTATTTTGTATCCACTGCCTTGTTTCTGTTATAAAAAGATTATTTTCATAAATTGATTTATAATCTAGCATTGTATGGTTTTGAGATGAAAAACGATGAATGTTTGACAAATGGCATGTATGTACATTCACCTTATAATTTTACTAAGATTCATATACTGTGTTAGAACATCTCTACTGGGTTTTAGTTCATCCAACGTGAAAAACAACTTTCAGGTGCTGAAGATATGCCTCCACCAATGGCGTAACTGGGGAGGACTTGGAGCTAAAGGCTCCATTTTTGTTTATTGATGTAATTATTTTTATTTAAGTCTCGGGTTTTACTTGTAATGAGTTAAACTCATTTTATTGTACTCAAGTATCAACTTGAAAAGTTGTAACCATTAGGGTATCTAATTATTTGGTCTACTTTTATTTTAAATTCATGTACTCATGTTATATGCTATATATTCAGAGTTTAGGATTTATGAATGTATATTGCATATGTCATCTTTTATATTGATCAAATTATGAATGGAATAAAAGATATGATATTGTTGATCATTTGTAAGTAATGTTATGAGTTGGATTATTGTTAATTATTTTGGGGCGTTACAATAATATTTGTGAAAAAATACTTTAAAAAATTAACTAAATAGCAAAAATATAAATAAAAAAAAATTCAATACATTTTTATATTCTTAGGTATTTATTGATTTTTTAAAAAATATTTTATTTTTTAGGTACACTTAGATTATGTGCATGTAAAAGGTAAAAAAAAAACTTACTGAAAATAAGAAAAAAATTATTAAAATCAAAAAAATGTGAAAAAAAAAACTCAATTTTAAAAAAATTGAACTCTGAAAATTAAAACCAAACAATATTTTTTCAAAAATTAATATAGTGAACTCACTTGAAAATAATGAGAAAGATTATACAAAAGATTTTCACAAAATAAACATAAATGTAAGATTAAAGATGCACCTCACACACGCACATATATCAATATTTATTATGTGAATTTTTTAAAAGGAGAAATTTCATTTCAATAATTTGAAAAAGCGTAAATTACACTACAGTCTTTATAGTTTGAAATTTGTGTTACTTTGATTCCTGACTTTTCAATTGTGACACATTTGATCCTGAATTTTAAATTTTGTTCCAAATAAGAATAATTGAAGATATCATTAGTCAATTTCAAGGGCAAAGTCATCAATTTGATAAAATATAAACTAATTGGACAAAAATAAATATCAAAAAAATATATTTTGAATTTTAAAAAATTATTTCTACCTACCAAAGATAAAATTATGTAAAATTGATAAATCTTTTACACATTTTTTTTACCAAATTAATTTTTATTATATGTTTGGATAATAATCATAAAATGGATGGTTGTTTTTATTTTCATTAAATTAGTTTCTATTTTTCTAAAACTCAAACATAGCGATAACTTTAATATCATTATTAAACCAATCAATTAAATCAAAAGATCCAAAACTATAAACATTTCGTATATTAAATATATTAATTACACATTAAAATCCTAAGATCCACACGTTACATGATCATCATCCAAACACATAATAAAAATTAATTTGGTAAAATAAATAAATAAATAAATGCATAAAAGATTTATTAGTTTTACATAATTTTATCTTTGGTAGGTAAAAATAATTTTTAAAAATTTAAAAATATTTTTTTGACATTTATGTTAAATTAGTTTATATTTTATCAAATTGACGACTTTATCTTTGAAATTAAATAATGGTATCTTCAATTGTCCTTATTTAAAACAAGATTCAAAATTCAGGGTCAAATGCGTCACAATTAAAAAATTATGGACCAAAGTGACACGAGTCCCAAACTATAGAAACTGTTAATGTAATTCGCCGTTTAAAAACATATTTACAGATTAATATATAAATCTTATAATATTAAGAACTCAATTTTATAAAAGTTTTCATGTATTTAAAATTATTATTTAACTTTTCAATAACATGGTATTTCCACTTTTTTTAAATTTATTTTCTATTCCAAAAATATACCTAAAAAGTGAGGGATGAATTTATCTCAAATTCACACCTAAACCTGACAGAATTTGTGATGCCTACTATGAATTTCGATTAATCATTTATTTTGTAAGATCGTTCAATGTATATTATTTATAAAAAATATTAGTTTAGTCCAATAATTGTAATATTTTCATTTTATCATATGTATCTTTAAAAAGTTAGACAATAAATATATTTTTAAAAATAAATTATTCATTTTTTAAAAAACAAATATAATAAAATAAAAATATTATAAATAATATAATAAAATAAAAATATTATAATTATCCAATCAACTTAATTTTTTATAAATAATATATATTAAAATTTTTATTCACCTTCGTCTCATAATATTAATCCCTTATTTCATTTTTCATTATCCCAAATTATTAGTTCATTTTCAAAAATTAAGGAATAAAATAATATTAATTTACTATTTTGCCCTTTTTAAAAATTTATTAATAACATAAAAAATACAATTATGACAATTGATATTTTCAAAAAAATATACTATCAAATGGTAATTTTGAAAATTTAATACTTTTAAAATACAATAATTATACTATCAGAAAAAATTAAGGCAATGTTTGATAGAGTTTTGTAAAATTAATTTCACCCTTACATTCTAATGCTGTGTTTGGTTTGCGTTTTCAAATCATAATTCCAAATTAATTTTAAAATACATTTCGAAAACATGTTTGGTAAAGCAGACAATTTTTAAGTTTTTGGTCTACCCGGATGTCCGGCCGGTCGTCTGCCCGATTGATCGGAACAATACTTTTTTTTTTTTTTTCAATTGCCAATTGCCACCTTTTATTTGGAAAAAAAAAATTTATTTGTTTTTGATATTTTTTAAAATATAGAAATTATTTTTTTAGACCAAAATGACAAATTATTTTTTTAAATTGAATTTTAAAAATAGTTTGGTTATGAATTTTAAATAGAATTTTTAATAGAGTTTTGAGTTGTGTGTTTTGTTATGAGTTATAAATTTTTCAATTAAGCCTCTATTTGGGAAGTGAGTTGGCTTTTTAGCTTTTTGACTATTTTAGCTTGGGCTAAAAAGCTTAGTTTGGGAAGGACTTTTTGACTTTTTGACTTTTTGACTTTTTTTTTAGAGAAGAATGTAATGATTATGGATTAGAGTGATATTTTGTTTATTGTGAATAAAATAGTCTATTTTATCTTTTGTGGCTAAAATAATCAAAAAAGCTCTTGCCAAACACTCTTTTCAAAACTCATAACAAAATAATTTTTCTCATTTTATATATCATATCAAAAATTTAAAATTTCATTCAAATTTTTTTCATAATTCATAATTAAATATTTTTTTTTTTTCAAATCATAATTCTAAAACTATATTAAATATTACTTAAAATTTTTAAAATAGACTATTAAGTTAAAAGGGAGGATGCATAAAATCAACCATTAAAATTATCAAAACAAAAAAGGTGATGTGCCCTGCATACATACCCCTCAAATACCCGCAGTACAAAACATCAGCTAATGAAGACGTGTCGATATATGAGTGGGGCAACACTGCAGAAATCTTTCTAAACAGACCGACCAGGTGACGCAGTAACTTTTTTACAGTGTTGCAGTTGTCGAAGGACACTTCTAAATTTTGGGTGTCCGTACGATCTGTGCCTCTCTGATTCTGGACACGTGTCGATTATGCCAATGTTTAATGCCTCTCGGAAAATTCGTATCTCTCTTTCTCCACCTGACACGTGGAACATACAACCTGAGACCTCTCTTGTACCAGAATAAAATATGGAAAAATTGCAAACGAAACTTATACTCCTACCACCTTAGAGCTCTTTTGAGAAGTTGGTTATAAATCTCGTTTAGTAGAATTGTAGAAAAGTAATTACAATTTATACTTTAACAATTTATAATTTATAATTGTGAATATAAATTAATTTTTGAATTATAAATTAAGTTTTTCCTCCCCCACTCAAAGAATAAGTTGATTTTTGACTTACAAAAAGTTATAAGTTGTATTGTTAAACTAAACCAAACACATCAAAATAGCTTAAATTAAGCTAAAAGCTGAAATAAGCTAGAAATAAATCCTACCAAATAAAGTCATAATCTATTTCCTAGATTATAATCCACTTTCCTTTTTCACAAAAAGCTAATTATAATCAGTTTTTAATTAAAAAGTTGATTATAACCATCTTCTCAAAATAGTCCTTAAATTATTAAAATTGATAAATTTTTTTATTTATTTGTAATTTTTCTTTTTCTTTGGAAAATGCATAAGACCCTTAGTGGGGGTGATCCCACCACCCCCACTGATTTTTGATTGGTCCATAACTTTTTTTTTAATTTTATTATTATTATTTTTTCATTGGCAGCCCCCTACGTGAAGGTGGGGGAGCTGGGGGTCACCCCCCACTGGGGGTCCCCAGTATTACCGTTTTTCTTTTTAAAACTTGCGTTGAACTGAAGATAGTGTTTAGTAGAATTTTAAAATTATAATTTGATAATAGAGTTATATTTTTGAATTTGTGAGTTTTGGAATTATAATTTGAAAACAGAAAAATTATTTGGTAATGAATTTTAAATTTTTGATGTGACATATGAAATGAGAAAAATTGTTTGGTTATGAGTTTTCAAAAGAGTTTTCAAAACTTAATTCAAAAACTTATAACTCATAACAAACACATAATTCAAAACTCTATTGAAAATTCTATTTAAAACTCATAACCAAACTCTTTTTAAAATTCAATTTAAAAAAATAATTTGTCATTTTGGTAAAAAATAATTTCTATATTTAAAAAATATCAAAATAAATATAAATTTTTTTTTTCTAAATAATAGTAGTGATTGGCAATTGCAAAAAAAAAAAAAAAAAGAGAGAGTACTGTTCCAGTCAACCAGCCGGACGTTCAAGATGATGACCGAGTAGACTCAAAATTCAAAAAATTCTCTAATCTCCAAACGTGATCTGAAATGAGTTTTGAAATGTGACATTGAAATCAATTTTTGAAAACTTAAACCAAATGAAGTATTGAAATATGTACTGGAATCATATTTTCAGAGTTCCTCCAAACACAGCTAAATTTTCCCATAAAATATGAAAGTAACTATAACTTAGTATCTGACATATTAGATCGATTAATTCAAAAGACCAACCCCACTATCTATTTGTGAGGTTTCTAATTAAAGTTTGGACAAAATCCTAAACAGAGTGACTCTAAAAAAGTGTTCCTACCGGAGAGGTTCATACATGTTAAGTTATCTTTCAAAATATCAATAAAATATACTGAGTCCACAATATACTGAGTCCCCTCTTTTAGTCAACTAATATCAAGTTGGGACAACATGTAGAATTTTTCCACAATCACCATATAAATTTTCAAAATATATGGTCTATTGTATTTACGCATATAGGAGTAGGAATGATTTGGGATAAAAAAAGGTAAAATCTTTCTTGAAATTCAAAGAAGAGAGTAAGTTTGGGATTAAAAAAATGACAATTGTTTTTAAACTTTATATTTTTTGTAATTTTTTTAAAACTGAGTAAAAACAAAATTTATTTTTTAGACCCGTTAAGTGTAAAAAAGATCTAAAAAAATTGAGTAAATTATAAATATACCCATTGAGTTTTGTTTAAAATATGAATTACTTCATGTAGTTCTAGAAACTACTTACCGTCCTTTCAAAATTTCTAATCCCATAACAAATTATTCCTTTTTAAAAAAAATTATCAAGTCAATTAATAGTTTAATGTTATAAATATATTTCAATTAACGATTCAAATAATTTTATTGTTATATAAGAAAGTAGTTAGAAATTTTATTTTTTTATTAATTCAATTGAATAAATTTTGTTGACAAAGATGGATTTGTAATTTTCAAAACTGCAGGGCTAGTTCGTGTTTTAAGCAAACTTCAAGGAATGTATTTATATTTTATCTATTTTAAAAAAAAAATCAATAAATATCAAAAAAGTCAATTTTTGATTTTTTTTTTTTTTTGAACTTTTTTTATTGGTCTAGTATAATATTATCTAAAAAAGTAAAGTTTTTTTTTTAAATTTCATTAAATACAAATTAATCAATAAGAATAGAAAAATGACAACAAATTTAGAATATTTATTTTACTTACACATTTCAAAAGTATTTTTTTGCGGAGCCAACTCAAGAGGTCGAGTTTGGACAAATTTCTCTGCACTTCTAGTTGACCTCGAACTGACCTTAATCTAACAGATCTTGCAAAAGTTAGAGCAACATCAATGACAAAGCTACCAGGCTTGCCAAATCTATTTTTTGGCTAAACATTTCAAACTAGCCCAACAAACTTCGAAAACAACTATCATTTTCATTCTTTTCTATATAAATAGTTTTCAAAAAAATTTAAAATAATTTCAAAGTGTTCCCTGAAAAAGGGTGTTTTTTAATATAAAAAAAAAAAATCTGAAATTAATATTTGGAAATGACTTGTCAAATAATTTTTTTATTGTCATTTTTGTTGTTTTCGAGAACAAAAAAATGAAAATATTACCAAACATTACTCTAATTCAATTGTTTGGAACATTGTTACATCTTTGGCATAAAAAAGAATACATCATTAGATGGAATAATTAAATTTAGTAAACTTGCCTTTTAGGGTTCTTTCTACATAACAATATAGTAATAGAGGACACAAAAATATGATGGTATGACTTAAAATTTTGATATTTCCAAATGCAGTTTCAGCAATTGTTCAAAATAAAATAAAAGGACTTGGACTGTCTCCGGTTGGATTAGTCAATTGGACAGTCTAGTCCGGCCTATTTTGGATCTATTTCAACGATTTAAACCATCAATGTGTAGAAATCGTCGAGTTTTTCATTCTTATAAAAAATTACGTTGATCAGATATTAATAGTAACTTGATCAGATCACATTTGCGTGAATAATTTATTTTTAAAATCATAATTACCATTGACACAAACTTGAGCTGATCAAGTGATTACTGATATCTAATTAACGTGAGTTTTTTACAGAGATGAAATCCCCAATAAGCTCTATACAATGACAATTCATATTATCGATATGAATTCTGTGATGAATCCACAGACCTAACGACAGGTTCTAGTTCGATTCCAAACTAGAGAGAAGTCATTGCCAAAATGAAAAAACCTAAAAATTGATGAATGGTACTATCTAGGTAAAATTAAGGTGGCTATAGCTAGAGAGTACTTTTGGACCTTGGAACATGGTGAGTCATAGGCCAAGTCATTGATGATATATGAAAAGATGTCACAAAACATATGGCATATATGGCTATCAATTTCTTCCTAAAGGATGACGATTGTCAATCCAACAAAGGAACACTAATGCTACTAAGGATAAAGGAGATGCCCACTATTGTTAATTGCTAACCTAAGTTTCATCAATTCCTTCTTCTTTTTTTTAAAAGATGTGATTGCCTTTTAAAGGTTGTGTTTGGCAATCTCTCACTAAGTAGTCTTTTAATTAAAAAAGTCAAAAGCAAGAAGTGTGTTTGGTTTGGCTAACAAAATAATTTCTGCATAAAAAAGTAAATTTTTTTTGGAAATGTCAACAAAATTATTAAAAATTAATTTTACCCTCTTTACTGTGAAAAATTTTACTGTGTCCTTTAGGGATAATTTGAAAAGCTAGTTAAAAGTTAATTTTTAACTTTTAATCTATTTTAGATCACATCGCCTCTTATATTTTTTTTACACACAAAAGGACAAAAAAAATTTAAAAAGTCAAAAAAATCAATTTTTAACTATTTTAGCCAAAAAGCCAAAAAGTTACTAAATTAGCCAAAAAGTCAAAAATTCTCTTTTCTCTCTACTTTTTGCACATCTTTTCGTAAAAAGTTAAAAAGTCATCCCAAACATACTAGTTTTTTTTAGCTCATATTTTAGCCAAATAGTCAAAAAATTACTAAATTAGCCTGTTCCCAAACGGGGCCTAACTTCCTAACTCACCCTAATTATGTTAACAAAAACTTCACAAAACTATGAGAGTAATATTGTAATTTCTCATCAAAAAGTAAAAGTTTGAAAAGACCCAAAAAACACAAGAGTGCGTTTGGTTGTGTTTTGTAAATGTGATTTGAGAGTATGAGTTGTATTTTGAGTTTGTGGGTTGTAGAATTATGATTTGAGTGTAAAAAATTTGTTTGGTTATGGTTTTTAAATAGAGTGTTGAATTGTGTTTTGAAAATGTATTTTGAATTAAGTTCTGAAAGTTTGATGTGACATGTGAAAGGTGAAAATTTGTTTGGTGATGTGTTTTGAAAATAGTTTTCAAAACTTAATTAAACCAATAATTTATCATCAAACACACAACTCATATATCGATATCCATATTTTTTATCAACAATAATAACCAAACTATTTTTAAAATACTGAAATTAAAAATTGATTTTTTTTGTCAATTATTTTTTTTTGTAATTTTTTTGAATAATTATTTTTTCGAAATAATTTTTTCATTTTAAAATAAACCTACGTCAATTATTTTCTGCCAATTAATTTTTTTATCAATTCATTTGTAAAATACGTTTTTAATTTTTTCTAACATTTTGTCTATCAATTCATTTGTAAAATACATTTTTAAAATACTGAAATTACAAATTATATTTAAACTGGTTTGAAGGAGAACACAGATAAAGGAAAAAGAACAAATGATTTTATTTCGAGGAAAAAAGTACATAGCAGATTAATTGAATTTAAATAGCAGAAATATAACCACCAAAAAAAACATTCAGATAGTAGAAATATAACCACAAATAATATAAAAAAAAATCAGTTAACATTGTGTTTAAATAGTAAGAAACAAATCAGTAAAAGAAAAATTAAGAAAAAAAAATCAGTAAAAAAGCTCGGTAGGTTTAAACAGTTGAGGGGAGGAACGGTAGGTTCAAACCATTAAGGAAGAAATGGAAAACGGGAAGAAAAAACCGAAAGAGGTGGGAGGACCGGGTGGAAGACCGGCGAGTCGACTGGCGAGATGACCCGAGGGACAACCGGCCGGGTGTCCTAGGCACTGCCGCTTCAGGTTCTGATCGATGAAAGGTTCAAAAAGTTCATAATTTAAAATAACAACCGATCTGAAATGGAAAATACTCCTCTACAATTTCTCATAAACCATTTAAGAACTGATTTCAACTTCTCCGAAATCATTTATACATAACAGATGAATGATTTACTGACTATTCTTGAAGAACAAAAAAGTTGAAACAGTTCAGGATGAAGGATGAAGAATGAAATCATTTATTGACTCGTCTGAAATCATTTTCAGATAACAGATGAAGGATGAAGGATTTATTTACTAGATTAGTGGATTCATTATTTATAAAATGAGTCTGACTTCTGAAACCCACCCGTGATGAATCTGAAGTACGGATGTTTGATACAGAGAAACCACTCGTGATGAATCTGAAAGACTGATGTAGATGAGGTTCACGTGAAAGTTGCAGAGACGATGAAGAAGGCAGAAACGTTGAAAGGGAGATACAAGCTGCCAAACAGATTTTCAAAATGTAATTTGAATTAACACACGGAATCAACTTTTGAACGTCGTATCCAAACGTCATGCGCGAACTCACGTGTTGAAAATTGATTTGAATTAACAACCAAACTTTCTTCATGACAAAAATAATATAAAAAAAATTAATTAAAAAAAAAAACTTCTAACAATTATCTAACACAAGTAATTTTTTAGATTAAAAATATATATATTAAACAAGTAATTGTCAAACTCACTCACCTAAATAAAATATCATTGCTTTACATGTATAGCTATGTGATTAATTTTCTCTCCTACTTCTTCTCCTAATGTTTTGTCTGTGAACAAAATAAAGGCTTGCTAGTTGGATGGTATGGTGTTGTTTTTTGTTGAGTATACCTCTTTGGTGGAGTATGAGACTTAATTGGTTTATTAAAAATATTTAGGTGTCGTTTGGAAAGTGGGTTGGTTTTTTGACTTTTTGATTTTTTTGGTTATTTTAGCCTGGGCTAAAAAGCTTAATTTGGAAAGGGTTTTTTGACTTTTTGGCTTTTTTTGTGAGAGAATGGTGTAATGATTATGAGTTAGATGTGATATTTTGTTTGTTGTGGCTAAAATAGTCAAAAAAGCTCCTAAAAAAAAAGTCCAAAATAAAACAATAGTTTATTAGTATTGTTTTTTCTTACAAAAGCTGCGACTGCTATACTATTTTGTTGATAAAAAATTCGGTGGTGTTGATGTGCGGATGAACAAGCAATAGTGCTGCTTTGCTCCGCCTGGGTCAATTTTTTGTTTTGATTTGGGCGCATTATTTTGGGTCTTTTACAATCTATTTTAAAAACTTTTGTTCATCTATTTCATGAGGTATTTCCTCTTGATTATTTGTGATTATTTGGAATTCACCTGAGGGTGGTTTTATGAAACTATTCGTGTCTCGTTTGTACTCGTTTGGAAACTTTTCGATTGATAGTGGAATCAGATTTCGATCACATGGACGTACCTCACATTGAGGGAACCACGTAAAATTCTTGTATCGTTGTTGATTTAATTTTTTCACATTAATTTTTATTTCCATTGATTGATTTACTTGTAGGAAATTACAGATTTTCCCTAACAACTAGTATAAGAGCTTACGGTTTATTTGTTTTATTTATTTGTATAAATCAATGGAGGGTAAATGTGGGTCGTATGTCTAATTTTAATGGAAGTAATTGGGTAACTTGGAAAACTAAAATGGAGGACCTATTATTTTGTAAAGATTTGTATGAACCCATTGAAGGTGATAGTGGCAAACTCGAAGGTATGAAAGATAATGAATGGAAGAGACTTAATTGAAAAGTCGTTGGTGTTATCCGTCAATGGATTGATGATAGTGTGTTTCATCATGTTACTATTAAAACTTCAACACATTATTTATGAAAAATATTAGAAGGCCTTTATGATAGAAAATCAGCCACAAATAAAGTTTTTCTATTTCGTAAGTTGGTTAATTTAAAATATAAATATAACAGCCCTATTCTGGAACATTTGAATGAAATAAAAAGTATTGTTAACCAACTTGTTTTTATGAAAATTATTTTTGATGATGAGTTGTAGGTTATAATGCTACTTAGTTCCTTGCCTGAAAGTTGGAAGACTTTGGTTGTGATGGTTAGTAATTCGACACTCGATGGAGTTGTCACAATGAACTAAGTCACTAGTAGTTTGTTGAATGAACAAACTAGAAAAAAAAATCAGCAAGTTCTTCTCATTCGGAGGCATTTGCTGTGAGAGGCCGAAGCAAAACAAGGAGAAGAAGTAATTCTCCTCATGGTCATTATCAAAGCTTTGACAAATCAAGAAATAGTTCTTTTTCAAAAAAAGACATTGACTGTCATTATTGTCATAAGAAATGGCACATGAATCGAGAATGTCGAAAGCTCAAGAATAAGGAGAAAAAGCATGACAAAAGAGTAGATAAAAAGCAAGAAAACAGAAGACAGTTACTGTAGACACCCAATTTTTTACCGACCTTAAGACTCAAACGTCACCAACTGAGCGCTCAGTGATGTTGCATATTGTGCTCATTCTGAGGTTGCAAAGACTCGGCTGAGAGCCTTGCCTCTAGGCTTCGGAACCTTTTCGTGCCTTGCCTCGGTTTGCGAACCAGGTCCTGTTTTCTCTGTTTTCTCTTCCTGAAGGGAGGGAGAGGTCTTGTAGACCATCTCTCAGTGGCCGTAGGCTACGTTTCGTGGTCGTAGGCCATTTTTCCCGTTTGGAGACCAGTTTCCGGTTTTCAGAGCCGTCGGACATGTGCCTCGGTTCGAGACCGCTTAACTACCTCCGTTTGCTCCGATTTTTGGCACACACCTTGTTCCCTCTCCCGAGAGGGACACTGTGGCCCGGGAGACCACCTTTGTGGTCATACGCCACCTCTGGTGCTTAATAGTCAGTTTTAGGGGCCTCCGGCCGCGCGTTTTGACCCCCGAACCCTCGTTTTGCATCGGTGTGGGTTCATTTTTCACATGGACCCTAGTTTCATTGTTAGGAAGGTGGTACTAGGGTGGGAGACCACCTTTTTTTCTTGGAGACCACCTTTCCCTGGTCGGCTGATTTTCTTGTCAGGAAGCTGGTCTCCCTCACTTTTGAGCCACATTTTCTGGTCTCCCATACCACAACTGAGTTGCTTTCACCTGGGAGACCACCAATCAGGGCTGCCGACCACCTAAATCCATTTGACCCTTCTGAACCTGGTCGACCGACCAGGGGGAGTGGTCGGCCGACCACCTGAACTGGTCGGCCAGCTTCCTGCTTTTTTGTCTCACTGAGTGTTAGCCAGCTGTGCCAACTGGAAGCCTCAGAAGTGATCCTCCACGCGTATGGAGGATCTTTGAGCTTGGTTTTAAACTTATTGAGGAAGCTTTAGCCCCTCTCCTCTATAAAGGAAGAGGTCATCTTCCATTGTAAGGGTTCAGAACTTCTTGGAAGGCAAAACATGTACACCTTTCTATATCTCTCTTTTGTGCTCAAATACTCCATAGCTCTTGGCCCTTTGCACACCAACCCTTAGCCTAACCCTTCCACCATCCATCTAAACATCTTGGAGCTCATTTTCAGAGGTTGAAGAGTTCCTATTTTGGTCCAGAAGCTGCTGGCCTTCTTCTCTACAAGGGAAAGTCTCTATTTCCCTTTTTGTAGCCTTATTTTGCTTCATAGTTTAGCTCTATTTGCAAGCATATTTAGGCTTTGTCATAAACTGAAAAAAGTCTTGTTTTGAGCTTCTAAACATGTTTGTTTAAGGCCATTTTTCTGTTGGGGGTCATCTACCCCCTTGCATGCTTCATTTCCTCTTGTTTTGAGCTATGCATTAGAGCATTTGTGTTGGCCTTGGTTTGGCCTTTTAGCACTGAAATCCAATGGATTTTCAGTGGCTAACATGTGTTTTTGAGCCTCAAAATCAGAGAGGGGTGACCCTCTCACCCCTTGTTTTGTTTACTAGCTTTGTTGGCCTTACAAATGAGCCCCTATTTGCATGTTTCAAAGCAATGTTTTAGGCCACTTTTTGTGAGTTTTGTGACCTGTATAGGCTCTGCCCAAAGCCCTTTTTTCCATGTTGAATGTTTATTATGCATGTGTAGAGTAATCCTCTTCAAGGCCTTCCAAAGGGGCCTTTACTTGCATGCTTCCTAGACTCATTTCAGCCCCTTTTCAGTGAGTTTTAGGGCCCTCATAACCTCTGTCCAAAGGTAGTTTTGCCATTTTGTGTGTCCATCATACATGTGTAGAACAACCCTCTCATTGGCCTTTCAAAGGAACACTTCATTCTAACATGTGTTGACTGAGTGTCAGTGGGTTTTTGGTCATATTTTGGCATGCCATGTTTCTGTTTTTGGCTGGTTTGGTGGCCCCTCATGTGCTTCATATACATGTAGTGTAAACCATGCCTACTAACCTATGTTGCATGTTGTTTTGGCCCTTCATGTTAGCACTTTTTGGCCATGCCTTAAACTGATTTTGTGCATATTTTGGACTGCCTTAGCTCTGTTTTTGGGTCTCATGATCAAATGATGTTTGTTTTGCATGCTTGTAGTTCAATGTCCATGCTTAGTTTTGAGTCTATTGCATGCATATACTGAGGTGTTTTCATGCTTTTGGGTCATTATACATCATATTTCAGAGCTTATATGAATGCCATATTCCCATGATTTCCACTCTTTAAACGTGTTTGAGAGTTGTGCATAAATGCCTTGTTTTCGGACTATTGCATGAGCTTCGTTTCTTTGCATGTTGAGTCATCATTTTGGGCCATTTTTCCACTATTTCATACCTACCTAGGGTCTGTTTGGGGCTAGTTTTGCCATTTATACATTGCTTTGTGTACCTCTAGTGTAACCCACTTCACTAGTTTCGGTATTCGGGCCATCTCGCATGTATTGTGTGACATATTCGCATGATTCGAGACCATTGTACATTATGTTTCAGAGCTGGAAAATGTGTGTTTGCATGCCATAATTCATCCTTTGCCATGCTTAGTTAGAATTGCATGTTGTGCCTTAGGATCAGTCCTTTGCATCCGTACATGTTTGCATGTATTTCGGTTGTCTCATTTCCATCATATGGCCACTGATGTAAGTGTGGCTGAGGTCCACTCATATTGGTGTAAGTCCATCTTGCATTTGTATATGCCATTTAGTTCATGTGCGCATGATAGTCTTCGTAAGTGCATTGTGTATGCCATATTATGTCACGTGCATTGTGTATGCCATTTTAGCCCATAACATTGCGTATGCTAGGTTGCATGTTAGTCGCATTGTGTATGCCATCTCATTGCTTTGTGTTTGGAGTAGGGTTAGTCCAAACACGGGAAACGAGGGACGTTTCGTACTCCAAGTGACGAAACGTGTCTCAATTCCCAGTCGCCGACACTCCGGATTACCCATGATGGAGTTTAGTCCTTGTTATGCTTATATGTGCATTCATTTCACATTGAGTCGTGCAATTCGACTCCTCGGCCATCATGCATCGAGATGCGTGATTGATGGCACGAGGATCGAGCTCTACACTCCTTAGAGCTTGTGCAATGACGGGGAGAGTGGTCATGCACACATGTGTTAAAAATACTTTGCCATGCCCCTTTCTTGCTCTCTGTTGCAGCAAATCGAAATCCAGCAGCAAAAACTAGTCAGCAGCCTTCGGAAGTTTTGTACAGTGTTCTAGGACCAATTGCAAAACAGAGGCAAATCGGGACATCGCAAGGAATTTCCCGACAAGGCGACTCGAGCATGCATACATCTTTCATCATTCAGAACAAAGATGAGGCAGTCCATTACTTGTAGTATTGCATGCTAGTTTATTCGCTTTCCTAGTTAATTTGTTAATTAATTAGGGTTTGTAATATTTAATTAGCTAGAGTAGTTAATTATTTATTCGGACTGTATTATTTATTCGGACCCTCCGAGCGAGGGCACAATTGTAATAAGTGTGCGTGTGTGTGATGTATGTCTTCCAACCCCACATCTTTCTCCCTTTTATTTACCAGCTTATGATGGTTAGATTAGGGCATGTTTCAATTAGCATACTTATACTTGCATGTTTGCATCATTCATCTGTATTACATGCACCAGGCTCAGCGCATCATACTAACTGCATTATATTCCAATTCCAAGTTGAATACGTGTTAGCTGTAGCATCTCATATGCCATTCTTAGGATAGCCGGGCCTATTTCTAGTTGCATTTTGCATGTGTTGCATTAGCCATCTTAATATGAACTAGGATCATGCATTGATTACTAACTAGTTTCTGTTTTGGCTTGGAGTACTCGGTGAGTGTTTATGCTTTAGCATTCTTGCATCTGTGTGAGTAACTACCATGATAGCATGCTTACCATGAGGCTAAGTGCTTATGTGATATAACTACCTGAATGCCTGTGGGTGGAGGTTGGATTATCTTAAATAGAACAATTCATTGATTGCGAGTTTTAAGCCCACTAGATAGTGGCAAATCACCATGTTTTCCAAGCCCACCTGAGGGTGGCAAATCCACATTTTAGCCTACTTACGAGTAGCAAACCGCTTTCAAAAACAAACATGAGATGTTTTGTTCCAATTCAGGCGATCCGGTCTATATTTGTACGCTGTGCGCATCACGTAGTAAATCTAGGCTAATAACTGGAATAAGAGCACATCATGTTTTCAAAACTCGATATCATGGTTAGTAGAGGCCGATCTTTGATCGGGCAAGCGGGGTTTGGTGATGACGGACACGTGGCCTTAGGCACGAGTCAGGGTTTCCTAAATTCCCCAAAAATAAATATTTAGGTGGCGACTCTGTATCTGGCAAAGCAGTTCATGTTTGGCACTTCTTTCAAAAAATCTGTTTTCAAAAACGATTTGCCAGATTTGGACTCTTTGATGATTCATTAGTCTTGCATTGCACTCTACGAGATTAGATACAGGACCGTGACATTGAGTCCTGAACTGTAGTGAGCCCCAATGAACAAAATGGGATTCCCTCCCGGGACGTTCGGGGACGTCTACAGTTTCTGGCGACTCTGCTGGGGAGTTAGAGAACTTGACTCGAACTCATGATATCTGGTTTTGACTACACTTATGTGTTTCTTTGCATTGCATTTGTATTGGTGCGCCTAGGACACCGTGTTTGCCGTATGCTATTCCTGAACGGTTTGCCGGAGGCTTGCTTCGAGAAGCGTGCCATAAGGCTGACCGGTTGCGGGCTTTGCCACGACGGGAACACAAACCCCGATTTTACCGGGGCACCCTCTTTAACCATTCGACCTAGTGCATATCGGAATCCATAGTGACCATTTCAAACTAGGACAGGTTGCTTACCCGATTGTAGGTTGTTTGAAACTGCTGCGTGCGTAGTGAAACCCTAGCTCCTGACAAAATAGGACAGGGAAACCCTCCCCCAACATAGGGGTGTTTTTGGCTCTCACTTGCTTGCTATGTGCTTTTAGAGTGCGTCTCTACATGAATGCATGTATCAGTTTGCAAGTCTGGGCATCAGGCCTGCGGGCATCAGCATCAGTGTTTTGGGAATCAGTTTACCCGAGGGTATCAGATTTGACGTAGAATTTTAGGGCAGAAATCAGTAACGAGTGCAGTCATTTAGCTATGCTCATATCTGTTCTAGTGAAATAAGGCTGAGGTGCTGTCTGTTTTTTCTTTTGCTAGGTAGTCCTGGAACTATAGCTTCAGAAGGCTCCGATATCCCCCAGGTTCATTGGACTTGTGTTGATAGACTTTGTCAGGTCAGAGATTCAGTTCAAGGGCAAATCAGTGTTCCTTCGCCAGAGGCAGGGTAAAAAGGCCAGTCAAGCACAGATCGTCAGCTCAACAGTCTTCGGATCAACAGTCATTATCCATCTCACCTGTGTGCAGTTGGGTTGAGATATCTGCTTTTATCACAGAGACAGATATACCGATAGATCAGTTAGATCAGGGCAGTATGGCAGGAATGGAAGAAATGATGCGTCAGCTCTAGGAGAGCATGAGAACCATGCAGGAGGACGCTACTCGTCAAGCAGAATTTTGCAAACAGCAGGTCGTCGTCATGGCCCAACAGGCAGAGCTAATTACCCAGCTACAGTAGCAAGCCGGAGCATCAGCTTCACACCAAGCTCCTCCTCCACCAAGAGTTCCAATACCTGGGGAGACGGCAAATGTCCAGAATGTCCAGAAGGATACAGACATCCCAACAGGGCCGGCTCCGCCCCCGATTTTACCTCAACTATCCAAGGCACCTACGCCTATCAATCAACCGGACTCTCCCTTTGAGTTCAAGGTGGACCCTACAGCGTTGAAGTTGAGCAAGCTTGAAAAGTTGTTTAAGAAATCCCAAGGGGTAAAGTCCATCCCAGACATTGAGGACGGGTATACCGACGCGGCTGTGACGCTGCCGGATCGATTTAAGATGCCACATATTGACCGCTTTGACGGGTCCGAGGATCCCATGGTGCACTTACGGCTGTTTTCAGACATATTAAGGCCGATGGGCCTCACCAGACTACAGAAGCTTTCTTTATTCGGCCGGACCCTGTCGGGTGTGGCGGCCATCTGGTACGCAAAACTGGAAGACGATGTTAAGAGAATTGGGATGAGATAGCCGAGGCTTTTGTCGCTCAGTACTCCTATAATACACAGATCGAGATCACAACCCGTGATCTTGAGACGACTAGGCAGGAGCCTAAGGAGAGTTTTTCTAACTTTGTAACTCGATGGAGGACCAAGGCCTCAATGATGACCACTAGGCCCACTGACAAAGATCAGATTCGGATGATTGTGCGCAATCTCCAACCTAAGCTTATGCAGAAAATGATTGTTCTCCCCTTCCCCACCTTTTCAAATTTACACGAGATGGGGGTGCAAATCGAGGACGCTATGAGGCAGGGCCTCATTGACCAGGACAAGGAGTAGCCTAGAAGGGCGTTTTTCCACAGTTCGAATGCGACCACCAGTGGTGATGCAGCTGCAAGATCTTCTGAAGTGGACATGGTCACCACCACCACATCAAAACAACTACCCCATTCACCGGTGCGTCCGGAAGTAACTCGCAAAAAACCAAATATCCACCTCGAGTCAAGAGGGTTTTTACCCAACTTTATATGCCTTTGTCAAAGGCTCTAGAGGCCTTACTCCGGAAAGGATATCTGAAACTGTTGGAACAACAGCCTCTACCCGATCCCCTCCCTCCAAAGCATGACCAAACTAAGTACTGTGCCTACCATCAACAAACCGATCATGACACTGATAGTTGCTTTCGTTTGCGCCATGATGTACAGGATCTGTTTGACAACAAGGTCATCGCCGCACCAGCTCAGCAAAGTCTATCACCACTGGATCAGTGAATTTGGGGGATAGTACGAATATGTGATCAGTGGATGAACCACCTGCGGGCGGCACTCAGTTTACTCCGGATGTGGCGAATGTCACGCACTGTTTTAAGCATTTGTGAATGCCAGTTTTTGTACTTTCTGACTCTGGTATTGAGTCAGTTTTGTTATGTCGTTTAGAGTCTGTCCCATTGTGTAGAGTCAGTCTTTTCATACTGAGTCAGTTGGGTCTGTCTTGTTGTATCGAGTCAGTCCTGTTTTGTTAGAGTTGGGTGATTCCGGGGATGTTACCTCGGATATCACTATTTTGTTTTGTGTTTGTCTTTTCACCTTCTTTTGAGTCTGTTTCTGCCTTGGAGCCAGTTGTGCCAACAGATTTTGAATGAAACAGCAGTGATTTTCACACTCTTGTGTTTGCTTCTGCCTTGTGCCAATTATGCCGAAAGTTCTAAATGAGATGGCAGTATTTGACTAAAAACTTTGTCTTTTCTGTGTCTTGAAGTCATTGCATCGACCTAAGTTTTTCAAAACTTTTTGGAACACTGCGGTGAAAATGAAGATGAAGGAATTCCTCGGGATTTGTGAAAATTTGATCAATCTGAGAGAAAGAAAGGCGTGCTAAGCCCTTAATGAATGAAATCATGCTTGTTAATGTGAGTACTAAGAAGGATCCTGACTTGATCCAGATTGGTTCTACACTGTCTTCAGCGCGAGCAATTAGTCGCTTTCTTAAAAGGTTTCAAAAATGTTTTGCGCTGTCCTGCGAAGACTTGTGTGGAATCACTCTTGAGATTGTACAGCCTAGGATCGCTCTCAGCCTCAAGACTCGACCCGTTGCTTTCGAACCTTGAACTTAGATTAAGAATGTTCAATGGTCAACCACAATGTGAGGCCTGTGTGGCCAGATCAGAAGCAGCCCTCGAACTAGGGGCAGGGAAGTCAGATCAAGAAGATCAGATGTCGTCAAAAGAAGCTTGCAAAGCTAGATCAGAAGCACCACTCGAACTAGGGGCAAAAGATGCCAGATTGTGCTTGAAGAGCCGAAGATGGATCATTCCACAAATCAATGAAGATCGGCAAGAATGCCAAATCCCAGAGGGGAAGAAAGAAGAAAGCATTGCTGAGGGATAACCGAGTTCCTATCCACAACACTAGGGGCAAATTCAGCCCCCGTTGGATGGACTCCTACACCGTCAGCGAACAGCAACCACTCTCTTGGATTCAGACGGATTCGAGATCTCAGAACCATTTGACATGGACCAAGCTACACTTTTACCCTTGAGAGGCTCGCTGGGCCAAAAACCCGGAAGGGCGACTCAGGCAAAAGTTAGAGCAAGAATAAGAAAAAAAAAGAAAAATGCAAAGAATGAAAAAAAGAAAAGAAGAAAAAAAAGAAAATGAAGAAAAAAGATGAAAAAGAAAAAAAAAAGAAGAAAAGAAATGAAAAAAAAAAAAGAAGAACAAAGCTCGCAAGGTTGAAAACCCAGAAAGGGCGGCCTTGGCAAAAGTTAGAGCGCAAAAGGTGAAGGTTAATGCACGAGTGTACCTTAACCCCGAACTACGTAAGGCTTGATTCCCATGTTTGGGATACGTAGGCAACTTCATTTTGAAGTCCAGCCGTAAACACTTCCAATTCGATTGTGTCCATGTAATGGTTCTGACCATCTTTTCCTTCTCTGTATCCGAGAGTTCGGTTGTGATCGTCATTTTGAGAACTAGTTACAGTGTGCTGCGGTACTATTCAAACAAGGGGCAACTTTCTGTTGCCATACAATGTGCTGCGGTGCCATTCAAACAAGGGGCAACTTTCCGTTGCCGTGCAGTGTCCTTCAGACAAGGGGCAATTTTCCTTCGGATATGAGGTTGTGCATCTCAAGAGTAGGTTCTATGCTCGTTGAGCAGTGGCCGTTTGCAAAAACAATTTTTGAGAATTTTTACTAAAGTTGACTAATTTTCTCGAAAATTATTCCATCTTGTCCAAAATTGAACCATTTCTTGGACCTAAAACAGGAAAATTTTCAGTGCTCATAGCCTGGCTTGCATGATTTTAAATCAGAAAATTGAATAAGCATGTTAATCTAACTCTCATGTTGGTCAAAACTGCTTTAGTAGAAAGCAAAAACAAAAAATGGTCAAAATGATGAACTAGGGGCATAGTTGAGTCAAGCTTCCTATCTTTTCCCTGTTGTCAATGCATTTGCCAGAAAGGGCACCATACTTGCCAAAAAGGGCACAGCGGAAGCTAACAGAAAAGGGCTGAAAGCTCTCTTATCCTCCGAGCAACGAGGTATCAAACCAAGTGCGAAGCACAAACTGAAATGGATCAAGATATTCCCATTCCCTCATCTGGGCAGATCTGATCACGTCCAAACTCCCCAGCAGAGCATCGTCCACCGATGTTAGCTGCAGATTTGCTACACACCCAGTTGTAGCGCAGCCCCTCTGTGGGAGAAACTCACTGTTGTGAACAAGAAGAAAAATCTAGCGGAATGCTAGGGGCAAGAGCCCACAACTTTCTGTTTATCCATCAACTACTCAGGGGAGGGATAAAAAATGAGAGATTGAAGAATAAAGAGATGTGCGCTGAGAGAAAAAGTGAGGAAAATGGGCTTTTTTTTTAGAAAAACAGAGCCTGAGGGTCGAGTGATGTGAGAATCACAAATGAGGAAGGACAGGAAACAATACCTGGAGAAACTGGCTCCTCGTGCACCGAGAGGTCTCTTGCCTTTGTAACACATCCGAGTGTTGTGTTTGAGTTTTTGTTTGTCTCTATTCTTGTTTTGAGTCGTTTTGAGTGTCAACGGATGTGTTTAGGTTGTTTTATCTTTTGCTTTCCGTTGTTGAGTCGTTTTTGCTATGGGCAGTCGTAGGCTCAATACCCGGTCGAGAACTCATCTCTCAATTTCAAAAAATAAAATCGTTTTGCGCTCTGGGTGCCGTGCCGTTCTCCACATCTGTGCAAAACAAGATTCATTCTTTCGAAAAACCACAGGGTTCAACCCAGGTTATGTCAGAACAATAAAACCAGGATCTATTTGAAGCTATATGGGTTCCAGACTACAAAGCAAAAGAAAAGAGGGAAAATGTCAGGTATCTGAGTTTGTTTCAACTTCAGTAAGTTTCGAGACTACATTCCGTGTGTACCTCTTCAAGTCTTTCCAATGCTCCGAAGTATGAGTGTACCTCTACCTCAAGCTCAAGATCAAGTCTGCTTCAAGCCAGAATGGCGATCAAAAGTGCTCTCCCTGAGTACCATTCCCTGCCAGAGACATCTCGGCTGTGTTCGCAATGAGTTCCTAGGAGACCAACTGCGATGGTAGAAACTAGAGTTCGAATGGCTGTTGCCTAGAACACAACAGTTCGGGATTTCTGAGACTAAAGTCTGGTTTAAATACCCAGAGGCGTGTCCTCGACTTGAAATCTGTATGGAAGCCCCATAGGTTGAGATAGCGTGTATGCACCTCAATTCTGGATACTGAACCAACCTAGTCTGTCACCCCGTTGGAGAATAGGGAAAGTTGTGAATATGATCAGGAAGAAAGGCAGCATCCAAAGTGTTCTACGTGAAGAACCCTTGTCAGTATTTTAGAGCCTTTGTACTATAAGTTGAAGGTAAGTGTTCGAAGAGCACAAGGGATGATCCCCATCGGAGAAGAGCGGTTCACCGCCACTCATCTCATGAGATGCTTTCTAAAGCGCTGCTTTGTCTATTTATTGCTTTCCTTAAGGATCATGCATTGTATTGCATTGTACCTATCAAGTTTCTTTCTCATTCATGCACGATATTGTATGTACAGTTCATTCAAAGAAGTTCCGTTTAAAATCATTCACTTAGTGTATCAATCACACTTCATTTATTTAGTGTATCAATCACACTCTCTTCACTTAGTGTATCAATCACACATTCTCATTTTATGTATCTATCACACATATTCTCATTTTCTGTATCAATCACACATTCTCATTTTGTGTATCTATCACACACATTCTCATTTTCTGTATCTATCACACACATTCTCATTTTCTATATCTATCACACACATCCTCATTTTCTGTATCTATCATGCACATATTCACGTCATTATCTTTTGTGTATCCATCACACCTGTTCACTTAGTGCATCTATCACACTTCGTGTTCACATTTAGTATATCAATCATACTCTGTTCACTAAGTGCATCTATCACACTTCGTGTTCACATTTAGTATATCAATCATACTCTGTTCACTCAGTGCATCTATCACACTTCATGTTCACATTTGGTATATTAATCATACTCTGTTCACTAAGTGCATCTATCACACTTCGTGTTCACATTTGGTATATCAATCATACTCTGTTCACTAAGTACATCTATCACACTTCGTGTTCACATTTAGTATATCAATCATACTCTGTTCACTAAGTGCATCTATCACACTTTGTGTTCACATTTAGTATATCAATCATACTCTGTTCACTAAGTGCATCTATCACACTTCGTGTTCACATTTGGTATATCAATCATACTCTGTTCACTAAGTGCATCTATCACACTTCGTGTTTACATTTAGTATATCAATCATACCCTGTTCACTAAGTGCATCTATCACACTTCGTGTTCACATTTAGTATATCAATCATACTATGTTCACTAAGTGCATCTATCACACTTCGTGTTCACATTTAGTATATCAATCATACCCTGTTCACTCAGTGCATCTATCACACTTTGTGTTCACCTTTAGTGTATCTATCATACTCTGTTCACTTAGTGCATCTATCACACTTTGTGTTCACCTTTTGTGTATCTATCATACTCTGTTCACTTAGTACATCTATCACACTTTGCGTTCACCTTTAGTGTATCCATCACACTCTGTTCACGCCTTGTGTATCTATCATACCTTGTTCACTTAGTGCATCTATCACACTTTGTGTTCACCTTTTTGTGTATCCATCACACTACATCCGCTTTGTGTATCTACCACACATGCTCACTTTGTGTATCTATCACACGTTCGCTTTGTGTATCTATCACACATGCACACTGTATTCGCAGTAAGAATTGTAGTAATTCTCTTACATCCTTTCTGCATGAAATGTAGTTAGATTTGTATATGCTTGCTTAAAACTGTTGCATGATATGCTTCATTACAGCTTTCTTTGCATGATCATAAGTTATGTTCGGCTTCTTGCATTGTCAGTTGCATTTTGCCCCTGCCTGCAAGCACATCTCTCTTTTATCTTGCTTGTTTGTCTAAGTCTTTGGCCTTGTCAAAAATGGGTCGTCTCTGGGCTTTGACATTCACTCCCGTCACTTATGACTTTCGAGTTCTGTCAAAGAGGGGCAACTGTAAACACCCCATTTTTGACCGACCTTAAGACTCAGACGTCACCAACTGAGCGCTCGGTGATGTTGCATATTGTGCTCGTTCTGGGGTTGCAAAGTCTCGGCTGAGAGCCTTGCCTCCGAGCTTCGGAACCTTTTCGTGCCTTGCCTCAGTTTGCGAACCAAATCCTGTTTTCTCTATTTTCTCTTCCTGAAGGGAGGGAGAGGTGTCGTAGACCATCTCTCAGCGGCCGTAGGCTACATTTCGTGGTCGTAGGCCATTTTTCCCGTTTGGAGACCAGTTTCCGGTTTTCGGAGCCGTCGGCCGTGTGCCTCGGTTCGGGACTGCTTAACTACCTCCGTTTGCTCTAGTTTTTGGCACACACCTTGTTCCCTCTCCCTAGAGGGACACTGTGGCTCGGCAGACCACCTTTGTGGTCATACGCCACCTCCGGTGCTTAATAGTCAGTTTTAGGGGCCTCCGGCCGCGCGTTTTGACCTCCGAACCCTCGTTTTGCATCGGTGTGGGTTCATTTTTGGCATGGACCCTAGTTTCATTGTTGGGAAGGTGGTACTAGGGTGGGAGACAACCTTTTCTTCTTGGAGACCACCTTTTCTTCTTGGAGACCACCTTTCCCCGGTCGGCCAATTTTCTTGTCAGGAAGCTGGTCTCCCTCACTTTTGAGCCACATTTTCTGGTCTCCCATACCACCACTGAGTTGCTTTCACCTGGGAGACCACCAATCAGGGCTGCCGACCACCTAAATCCATTTGACCCTTTTGAACCTGGTCGGCCGACCAGGGGGAGTGGTCGGCCGACCACCTGAACTGGTCGGCCAGCTTCCTACTTTTTTGTCTCACTGAGTGTTAGCCAGCTGTGCCAGCTGGAAGCCTCAGAAGTGATCCTCCATACACGTGTATGGAGGATCTTTGAGCTTGGTTTTAAGCTTCTTGAGGAAGCTTTAGCCCCTCTCCTCTATAAAGGAAGAGGTCATCTTCCATTGCAAGGGTTCAGAACTTCTTGGAAGGCAAAACATATACACCTTTCTATATCTCTCTCTTTTATGCTCAAATACTCCATAGCTCTTGGCCCTTTGCACACCAACCCTTAGCCTAACCCTTCCACCATCCATCTAAACATCTTGGAGCTCATTTTCAGAGGTTTAAGAGTTCTTATTTTGGTCTAGAAGCTGCTGGCCTTCTTCTCTACAAGGGTAAGTCTCTATTTCGCTCTTTGTAGCCTTATTTTGCTTCATAATTTAGCTCTATTTGCAAGCATATTTAGGCTTTGTCATAAACTGAAAAAAGTCTTTTTTTGAGCTTCTAAACATGTTTGTTTAAGGCCATTTTTCTGTTGGGGGTCATTTACCCCCTTCCATGCTTCATTTCCTCTTGTTTTGAGTTATGCATTAGAGTGTTGGCCTTGGTTTGGCCTTTTAGCCACTAAAATCCAACGGATTTTTAGTGGCTAACATGTGTTTTTGAGCCTCAAAATCAGAGAGGGGTGACCCTCTCACCCCTTGTTTTGTTTATTAGCGTTGTTGGCCTTACAAAGGAGCCCCTATTTGCATGTTTCAAAGCTATCTTTCAAGCCACTTTTTGTGAGTTTTGTGACCTGAATAGGCTCTGTCCAGAGCCCTTTTTGCCATGTTGAATGTTTATTATGCATATGTAAAGTAATCCTCTTCAAGGCCCTCCAAAGGGGCCTTTACTTGCATGCTTCCTAGACTCATTTCAGCCCCTTTTCAGTGAGTTTTAGGGCCCTCA
This sequence comes from Camellia granthamiana, assembly GCA_036172215.1. NCBI lineage: Eukaryota > Viridiplantae > Streptophyta > Magnoliopsida > Ericales > Theaceae > Camellia > Camellia granthamiana. The sequence continues at coordinate 80,820,316 of CM069906.1, read as the reverse complement.
TAACCTCTGTCCAGAGGTAGTTTTTCCATTTTGTGTGTCCATCATATATGTGTAGAACAACCCTCTCATTGGCCTTTCAAAGGAACACTTCATTCTAACATGTGTTGACTGAGTGTCAGTGGGTTTTTGGTCATATTTTGGCATGCCATGTTTCTGTTTTTGGCTGGTTTGGTGGCCCCTCATGTGCTTCATATACATGTAGTGTAAACCATGCCTACTAGCCTATGTTGCATGTTGTTTTGGCCCTTCATGTTAGCACTTTTTGGCCATGCCTTAAACTAATTTTGTGCATATTTTGGACTGCCTTAGCTCTGTTTTTGGGTCTCATGGTCGAATGATGTTTGTTTTGCATGCTTGTAGTTCAATGTCCATGCTTAGTTTTGAGTTTTGAGGTCTATTGCATGCATATACTGAGGTGTTTTCATGCTTTCAGGTCATTATACATCATATTTCAGAGCTTATATAAATGCTATATTCCCATGATTTCCACTCTTTAAACGTGTTTGAGAGTTGTGGATAAATGCCTTATTTTCGGACCATTGCATGAGCTTCGTTTCTTTGCATGTTGAGTCATCATTTTGGGCCATTTTCCCACTGTTTCAGACCTGCCTAGGGTCTAATTGGGGCTGGTTTTGCCATTTATACATTGCTTTGTGTACCTCTAGTGTAACCCGCTTCACTAGTTTCGGTATTCGAGCCATCTCGCATGCATTGTGTGACATATTCGCATGATTCGAGACCATTGTACATTATGTTTCAGAGCTGGAAAATGTGTGTTTGCCTGCCATACTTCATTCTTTGCCATGCTTGGTTAGAATTGCATGTTGTGCCTTAGGATCATTCCTTTGCATCCGTGCATGTTTGCATGTATTTCGGTTGTCTCATTTCCATCATATGGCCACTGATGTGAGTGTGGCTGAGGTCCACTCATATTGGTGTAAGTCTATCTTGCATTTGTATATGCCATTTAGTTCATGTGCGCATGATAGTCTTCGTAAGTGCATTGTTTATGCCATGTTATGTCACGTGCATTGTGTATGTCATTTTAGCCCATAGCATTGCGTATGCTAGGTTGCATGTTAGTCGCATTGTGTATGCCATCTCATTGCTTTGTGTTTGGAGTAGGGTTAGTCCAAACAAGGGAAACGAGGGACGTTTCGTACTCCAAGTGACGAAACGTGTCTCAATTCCCAGTCACCAACACTCCGGATTACCCATGATGGAGTTTAGGCCTTGTTATGCTTATATGTGCATTCATTTCACATTGAGTCGTGCAATTCGACTCCTCGGCCATCATGCATCGAGATGTATGATTGGTGGCACGAGGATCGAGGTCTACACTCCTTAGAGCTTGTGCAATGACGGGGAGAGTGGTCATGCACACATGTGTTGAAAATACTTTGTCATGCCCCTTTCTTGCTCTCTGTTGCAGCAAATCAGAATCCAGCAGCAAAAACTAGTCAGCAGCCTTTGGAAGTTTTGTACAGTGTTCTAGGACCAATTGCAAAACAGAGGCAAATCGGGGCATCGCAAGGAATTTCCCGACAAGGCGACTCGAGCATGCATGCATCTTTCATCATTCAGAACAAAGCTGAGGCAGTCCATTACTTGTAGTATTGCATGCTAGTTTATTCGCTTTCCTAGTTAATTTGTTAATTAATTAGGGTTTGTAATATTTAATTAGCTAGAGTAGTTAATTATTTATTCGGACTGTATTATTTATTCGGACCCTCCGAGGGAGGGCACAATTATAATAAGTGTGCGTGTGTGTGATGTATGTCTTCTAACCGCACGTCTTTCTCCCTTTTATTTACCAGCTTATGATGGTTAGATTAGGGCATGTTTCAATTAGCATACTTATGCTTGCATGTTTGCATCATTCATCTGTATTATATGCTCCGGGCTCTGCACATCATACTAACTACATTATATTAGTTGAATACGTGTTAGCTGTAGCATCTCATATGCCATTCTTAGGATAACCGGGCCTATTTCTAGTTTCATTTTGCATGTGTTGCATTAGCCATCTTAACATGAACTAAGATCATACATTGATTACTAACTAGTTTCTGTTTTGGCTTGGAGTACTTGGTGAGTGTTTATACTTTAGCATTCTTGCATGTGTGTGAGTGACTACCATGATAGCATGCTTACCATGAGGCTAAGTGCTTATGTGATATAACTGCCTGAATGCCTGTGGGTGGAGGTTGGATTATCTGAAGTGGAACAATTCATTGATTGCGAGTTTTAAGCCCACTAGATAGTGGCAAATCACCATGTTTTCCAAGCCCACCTGAGAGTGGCAAATCCACATTTTAGCTTACTTACGAGTAGCAAACCGCTTTCAAAAACAAACAAGAGATGTTTTGTTCCAATTCTGGCGATCCGGTCTATATTTGTACGCTGTGCGCATCACGTAGTAAATCTAGGCTAATAACCGGAATAAGAGCACATAATATTTTCAAAACTTGATATCATAGTTAGTAGAGGCCGATCTTTGATCGGGCGAGCGGGGGTGCTCACGAAGTGACCTTCCCCAATCGTACCCAAGTTCCCGAGCCGAGGCAACTTTGGTGATGACGGACACGTGGTCTTAGGCACAAGTCAGGGTTTCCTAAATTCCCCCAAAATAAATATTTAGGTGGCGACTCTGTATCTGGCAAAGCAGTCCATATTTGGCACTTCTTTCAAAAAATCTGTTTTCAAAAACGATTTGCCGGATTTAGACTCTTTGATGATTTATTGGTCTTGCATTGCACTCTGCGAGATTAGATACAAGACCGTGACATTGAGTCCTGAACTGTAGTGAGCCCCAATGAACAAAACGGGATTCCCTCCCGGGACGTTCGGGGACGTCTACAGTTACTACCGATGGTGATCTCATGGTTGTTTGTGAAGATGATTGTGTCAATTTTGTGGGCCAAGAGAGCAATTGGGTGGTTGATTCCGGTGCTTATTTCAATGTGACTTCTCGAGTTGATTCACTACCTACACTAAAAGAGATTATGGGTGTATTCGAATGGGTAATGAAGGTTTGTCCAAGATTGTTGGCATGGGTGATGTTTGCTTGGAAATAAATTTGGGCTGCAAGTTGTTACTTAAAGATGTGAGGCATGTTCTCGACATTTGCCTCAATTTGATCTCTACCGAGAAGTTAGATGATGAAAGGTACAACAACAAATTTAGTGATGGAAAATGGAAGCTCAGAAAGGGTTCTATGGTGGTGGCTAAGTGTAAGAAGACTCATACACTTTATTCGATGGAAGGAAAAATTTGTAAAGATGTTGTCAATACACTTGAAGATGATACTTCTACCGAATTATGGCATAAGCTTCTTGAAAGATACACATCTTAAAACTTGTGCTTATTATTTGACGGGTAAACAACATAGAATTTCTTTTTATAAAAATGTTGCTTCTAGAAAAGAAAATATTTTGGAGTTGATTCATTCAGATGTATGTGGTCCTCTGAAAGTTAGAACACATAATGGTGCATTTTATTTTGTTACTTTCATTGATGATTATTTAAGGAAATTTTGAGCTTTTGCACTACAAACTAAAGATCGGGTTCTAAATGTGTTTAAGCATTTTCAGGCCATGGTTGATAGAGAAACATGGCAGAAATTGAAGAGCATCCGATCAGACAATTGTGGTGAATACATTGGGTCATTTGATGAGTATTGTCATAGTCAAGGTATTTGGCACCAAAAGACAATTAAGAAGACTCCTCAACAAAATGGTGTTGCCGAGAGGATGAACTGCACCACTGTGGAAAGAACAAGATGTCTGCTCTCACATGCTAAATTGCCAAGATCCTTTTGGGGTGAGGCAATGAGGACAGCAGTTGACGTGATTAATTTGTCTCCTTCCTATCCTTTGAAAGGTGATGTTCCCGAAAGAGTTTGGACCGGCAAAGATGTATCTTATGAGCACTTTAGAGTGTTTAGTTGCTGAGCCTTTGTTCACATTCCAAAGGATGAGAAGTCCAAGCTTGATAGCAAGTCATGACAATGCATTTTTCTTGGCTATGGGCGTGATGAATTTGGTTATAGATTGTAGGATCCGGTCAACAAGAAAGTTATTCGAAGCCGTGATGTTGTGTTTCTTGAAGACCAAACAATTGAAGACTTTAGCAAAGGTGATCAACCAGAGCCAAAAACTAGTGATCTTATTAACATGGATCGATCTCCTTTATCTTTGGTCGATGATGAAAATGGGGGAGATGTGCAGCCACCTCTTGAAGATGTAGATGACAATGCTACTCCAAATAAAGTTGAGCCCGAAATTAAGGAAGAGCATCCAACTTAAGAACCACCACCATAACTTGAGTTGAGAAAATCTACAAGCGACCGGCAACCTTCGAAAAAAGTATCCTCCCAATGAATTTGTGTTGATTTCTGATCAAGGAGAGCCCGAAAGCTATCCAGAAACAATTGAGCATGCAAAGAAAGGTGATTGGAAAAAGATCATGGAAGATGAAATGAATTCCTTACTTGAAAACTACACTTCTAATTTGGTGAAGTTGCCTAAGGGGAGGAAAATTCTAAAAATTGAGTGGGTTTTCAAATTGAAGAATAATGGCAAGAATCTGAGGTACAAGGCACGTCTTGTTGTGAAAGGCTTTAGGCAAAAAAAAGGTATAGACTTTGATGAGATTTTCTCGCCGGTTGTGAAAATGTCTTCTATTTGGGTTGTACTTGGCATGGCCGCAAGTATGAGACTTGAAGTTGAGCAACTTGATGTGAAGACCGCATTTCTTCATGGTGACCTTGAAGAAGAAATTTACATGGAACAACTGGAAGGTTTTGTAGAGAAAGGGAAAGAGAAATTTATTTGCAAATTCAAGAAAAGTTTGTATGGCCTCAAGCAGCCCCGCGGTAATGGTACAAAAAATTTGACTCTTTTATGACGAATAATGGTTTTTCTAAAACCACTTCAGACCATTGTGTGTTTGGGGAAAATTTCCTGGATGGAAAATTTATTATTCTTTTGTTTTATGTTGATGACATGTTAATTATGGGTCAAAATTCTACCATGATTAACAAGTTGAAGTTAGAGTTGAGCAATTCTTTTGCTATTAAAGATTTGGGACCAGCAAAGAAATACTTAGTATGAAAATTGTTCGTGATTGCAAAAATGGGTTGATTTGGTTGTCTCAAAAAAGCTATATTGAAAAAGCTCTTGAGAGGTTCAACATGGTGTAGACACCCCATTTTTGACCGACCTTAAGACTCAGACGTCACCGATTGAGCGCTTGGTGATGTTGCATATTGTGCTCGTCCAGAGGTTTCAGAGTCTCGGCCGTGAGCCCTGCCTCCGGACTTCTGGGCTTTTCTGTGCCTTGCCTCGATTTGCGAACCAGGCTCGGTTTTCTCTGTTTCTCTTCCCAAAGGGAGGGAGAGGTCTCGTAGACCATCTCTCAGTGGTCATGGGCTACATTTCATGGTCGTAGGCCATTTTTCCCATTTCGAAGCCCGGTTCCCGGTTTTCAGAGCCGTCAGGCCGAGCGCCTCGGTTCGGGACCGCCTAACCGCCTCCGTTTGCTCTGGTTTTTGGCATGCATCTTATTTCCTCCCTTTCGAGGGATACTGTGGCCCGAGAGACCAACTTCGTGGTCGAACACCACTCCCGGTGCCTAACGGTCAGTTTTCGGGGCCTCGGACTGTGCGTCTCGGTCCCCGAACCTTCATTTTGCGTCGGTTTTCGTTCATTTTTGGCAGGAACGTCTGTTTCATCATCAGGAAGGTCGTAGAAGGGTGGGAGGCCAGTAATTGTTCCAACAACCAGTTATATTCCATCATCGCCCCCCCGACGCCCGTTTTTCTCACTTCAAAGCCAATGTTGACCACCCTTGGGCCATTTTCTTCACCCCTAACCCTCATATTTGTGATGTACACATCTGGGAGGCCACCAATATTTGGTGGCCAGCCAGTAATTCATTTTGAACCTTTGGAACCCCTTTGAGAAGTGGGTTGTTCTCTCTCCTAGTTCACAGTTGCCAATTTTTGACCACAGGGTTGTGTTGAAAACACATGGGAGGCCACCAATATGTGGTGGCCGGCCACTAATTTGACTTGGCCCTTTTGACCCTTGGCCGGCCGACCATGGGGAGGGCCGGCCGGCCACCTGCAACCTCAATACCTGGCCGGCCAGCTTCCTTACACCTGGCACATCACAGAAATGCATTTTGTTTCCCCCCAGATTCTGTATCCGGGGGGCAACTTTTGGAGGGAAACTTGGAGTGATTTCCCTTCCTTTTTTCCCCCTCTTTCTCCCTCTCTTTGGCCTATATAACCAGCACCCCAGGTCTGGTTTTAGGGTTGAAAAAACTTGCTTTAAGCTTGCATTACACCCCCTCCCTCTTCCTCTCTTCCAAACACTTAAACCTCCTAAGTCCTGCACCCTTTCCTTCACCACCACCTAGCACCACACCACCACTCCATTCCAGTAGCTAGGAGGGTCTTCTCAGAGGCTAGGAGGCACCATTTCTCAGTCCAAAAGGCAGCAAAGGATTGGTCTTCAAGGGTGAGCAACATTTCCCTCTTTTCTAGCTCATTTTGGTATCATTTCTTAGCCCTTCTTGCTTGTACATTTGAGCTCCGGCCATAACTGAAAGTAGTGTTTTTTTGAGTTCTATTTCATGTTTCATGAAGGGCCTCTCATTGTTTGAGGCCCCCATTTTGCACTTGCTTCATTACCCCTCTTGTATCCCCCTTTCTTTCATAGCATTTTTGGCCTATTTGTAAACTGTTTTGAGGCATGTTGTAAACTGTAAATAAGCTTATTTTGAGCCCTTATTCAACATTGTTGAAGGGCTCATCACTGTTTGGAGCTCCCATGTGCCACTTGTCATTATATCCCTCTTGTACCCCTTTTTTTTGCATGATTTATTAGCCTATTGTGTCTCTATTTTTGGACTTTGGTTTCAACTGAAAATGGCCCTATTTTGACCTATTCTTCATGTTTCATTAAGGGTCTATGGCTGTTTGAGACACCCTTTGTATACCTTGTGTTATAGCTATCTTTTGGCCTTAATCTTGCATAGTATTTTGAGCATACTTGTATACTGTTTTGGGTCTGGTTCTAAACTTTAAAAAGCCATATTTTGGGGCCCTCTTCAACATTGTTGAAGGGCCCTCACTTGTTTGAGACCTCCAGACACTACTTGCTTCTTTGCCCCTTTGTTGGCTCATTTCTTGCATGAGAATTTTGCCATACTTATATATGTTTTTGAGGCCTGTCGTAAACTATAAAACATTATATTTTTGGCCCCTATTCAATATTGTAGAAGGCCCCTTCTCTGTTTGGGGCCAACATTTGTGACTTGCTTCATTACCTCTCTTGCGGGTCCATTTTTGCATGCTAGCTTAACCCCGCTTGTGCTCACTGTTTGGCCATGCTTAAAACTGTAAATGTGCTTGTTTTGGGGCTTCCTTGCTTCTGTATTTACACTTCATGTTCCAATAATGCATGCTTGATATAGTTGTAGGCCATTCCATGTGCTTAATCTTGCATTTCGGGACCATTCCATGCATCGGGTGCCATGTTTGCATGTTTCGGGGCTGTTTTGCATATCATGTTGCTACTGAAATTTGCATGTTTGCATACCATATTCCATGCTTTGCCATGTCTTGTTAGAGTGGCATTTTGGTGCCTTAGGGTCGGTCCTCGGTTTGCATGCACGTGTGCACGCATTTCGAGTTGTCTCATTTTCATCTTATGGCCTCTTATGTGAGTGTGGCTGAGGTCCACTCGTGTTGGTGTAAGTCCATTATGCATTGTGTATACCATTTCATTTCATAGCATTGCGTATGCTAGGTCGTATGTTAGCGCATTGTGTATGCCATGTTACATCGAGCATTGTGTATGCCATTTCATAGCATTGTGCATACTAGGTTGTATCTTAATTGCATTCATGCATGTCATGCATATTGCATTGTGTTTGGGGATAGGAGTTAGCCCGAGCACGGGAAACGAGGGACGTTTCGTACTTCGAGTGACGGAACGTGTCTCAATTCCTCAATCACCGACACTCCGGATTATCCATGATGGAGTTAGGTCTTGTTGTGTTTTCATGTGCATTCATTCCATATTGAATTGTGCAATTCGACTCCTCGGCCATCATGCATCGAGATGCGTGATTGGTGACACGAGGATCGAGGCATGCATACATTTGTGAAAATACATTGCCATGCCCCTTTCTTGCTCTCTGTTGCAGCAAAATCAAGAGTCAGTAGCCTTCCGGAGCTTGGCACGCATTTCAAGAATAATTGCAAAACAGAGGCTAATTGGGGCATCCTAGTGGATTTCCGCGCAAGGCTGCCCAAACATACACCATTCATCAGAGTCAAGGCAGTCCCTGGCTTGCATGCCAGTTTATTATTATTATTATTATTTCTTTTTTTCTTAGTTAATTTGAAAATTAATTAGGGATTTGTACATATTTTGGGACTGTATTATTTATTTGGACTGTACTATTCGGGATTGTATATTATTTATTTGGACCCTCTGTGCGAGGGCATAATTGTAATAAGTGTGCGTGTGTGTGATGTATGTCTTCCAACCCCACGTCTTTCTTCCCTTTTATTTACCAGCTTATGATGGTTAGATTAGGGCATGTTTCAATTAGCATACAGTATGATAGCATGTTTGCATTCATTCATCTGTTTTGCATGCACCGGGCTCGGTGCATCATACTAACTGCATCTGTATTTCAATTCCGAGTTGAATACTTGATAGCTGTTGGATCTCATATGCCATGTTTAGAATAGCCGAGCCTGCTATAGTTGCATTTTTGCATGTGTTGCATTAGGCATTTCTGTATACTTAGGATCATGCATGGATTTCTAATTGGTTTCTGTTTTGGCTTGGAGTACTCGGTGAGTTTTATGCTTTAGCATCCTTGCATGCGTGTGAGTGACTGCCATGATAGCATGCTTACCATGAGGCTATATGCTTATGTGATATACCTGCTTGAATGCCTATGGGTGAAGGTTGGGTTACTTGGATTGGAACGAATCATCAACTGTGAGTTTTAAGCCCACTAGATAGTGGCAAAACCATGTTTTCTAAGCCCACCCAAGGGTGGCAAAATCTGTATTTTAAGCCTACTTGCGAGTAGCAAACCATCTTTCAAAAACAAACATGAAATGTTTTGTTCCAATTCAGGCGACCCAGTCTATACTTGTATGCTGTGCGCATCACATAGTAAATCTAGGCTAATAACCAGAATAAGAACACATAATGTTTTCAAAACTTGATATCATGGTTAGTAGAGGCCGATCTTTGATCTGGCGAGCGGGGGTGCTCACGAAGTGACCTTCCCCAATCGTACCCAAGTTCCCGAGCCGAGGCAACTTTGGTGATGACGGACACGTGGCCTTTGGCACCGAGTCAGGGTTTCCTAAATTTCCCCAAAATAAAATATTTAGGTGGCGGCTCTGTATCTGGCAAAGCAGTCCATGTTTGGCACTTCTTTCAAAAATCTGTTTTCTCAAAACGATTTGCCGGATTTGGACTCTTTGGTTCAAGATTAAGAACCGTGACACAAATCGAGTCCGAGCTGTAGCGAGATCCCCCCGCGGGCTTGTTACACATGGATAAAGCAAAGCCGATTGTGTGACGACCCCACCACGTATAATGATTAGGACGTAATTAATTAAGAGGATTTGAATTTTAATTGCCAATTATTCTAATTTAATATGAGACTTACGAAAATTATGAAGACTGATTCGTATATGATTCTATTGAGAATTTATTTTGGAATTAGAAATTGAAAGCCTAAATGGCTCATGATAGTACAAATGATGAATTGAATTATTTTAATTTCTAGTAACGGATCATATGGGAGTTTAATTAAATATTCGATCCAGATTTATAAAATTGAGATGTAATTAATTGGGTCCGAATTGAAGTTAATTAAGTTATACGAATTAGAAATTAAGATTATTATGAATTAAATTTATTTATGAGGTGTTAATTGAATATTTATGTAATTTATCGACGAAGATTTTAAAATTTAATCTGAAATTGAAGGCCTTAATGTTGCGAGAAACCAAAATTGAAGATGAAAATAAATTTAATCCGATAATTGGAGCCTTTTGGGAGTTTGATTAAAAATCTAATTCATATTGATAAATTTAAATATAATTAATTGAGTTCTAATGGAAGTCAATTAGACTAATTAAATTATGTGGGAATGGTGATTGGTTATAATTAATTTAATTATGTGATAATCAAGATTTAATTAGATTAAGTGTTGCTTAATTAAATCAATCCTAATCATAAATTGAATTATTAAATTGTCTAGAATTGAGGGTGTATTTGGAGGTGGATGTGCAGAGAAATCTGTGTGTGCAGAGAAAGCTGTGTGTGTATGTGTATGAGTGTGAACATAAGGAGAGAAAGTAGGCAACTTTTCCTTTCTTTGTGCTGGGCAAAAGGGTGAGAGAGGGAGAGAAAACCGTGAGAGAGAGAGAGAGTTCAATTTTTTTGAACTTGAGGAAAATTTTGAAGAAAAACTAAGGAAGCTAGGAGAAGTAAAGAAGTTGTCAAGTGTACGGGAAAGAAATAAACCTTCTTGTATAATCCTGTTGATCAAGATTGCGCTCCTCGGTACGTCGTCGCTTTACTCCCTGAAAGCACAAACGTGAGCTAGCCGACGGGTGTGTGCCGGATACCTCTCCGATGCCTAAGTCAGTAAAATAGATAAATAGACAAAAAGTTCTGTGAATTCGGGAATCAAAGTTATGTTACCTCTTCATAGGTGATGTTGTAAGCTTTTATAAGTTCCGTGTGGCACAATCCTAATAGGACTCTTACTCCTCCACGTAGAGTCCTCCTAGGATTCATATTTTGAAAGATAATGCTTATCTTCAACACCTAAACCAAGTGAGATAGTTTTACCATGGTCAGACTCTAATAGGACCGAAGTAAGTGTGGCTATGCTGAGCCGCAGACTAGACCGAGATAACTCTACCTTGGTTCTTCCATTCACTGCTCCTACCTCGGTTTTCCCAGTGCTGACCATAGTACTGCTTAAACCGTGCTAACTATTAGCTAGGTCTGACCGTGCTAGAAGCGCTATGCCGCGACCGGACTAACTTTAAATGCGGCAACCTGGCGACCGAGCTATCCACAGCGCTCTCCTGGACCGAGATAACAAATAGGCTCTCTGGGACCGATCTAATCTTAAGGCCTTCCGAGACCGGACTAACTTTAAGACCTTTTTACTCAGCCCTTCGCATTGTGGGCCATAATGACCCATTGCCCAACTCGGCCCAATCTTCACATAAATTACCCTCTCAATTGCCCCTTAATTCCATCTGCGCAGCATGATAGGGATTACTTGTCTATCAGCCGAGCTAAAGTTTTTAAGCCTTTCCAGCCAAGCTAAAACCCTTTAGCCTTTCCGGCCGAGCTAAAACTCTTAAGCCAGCCGAGCTAATTTCACACCACGCTCTGTTTGTCCGGTCAAAACATCTCTTCAATCACAGCAACTGAATCGCTTCTCATCCCAAGGACATGTGGCATGCTCTCATTGGCTGAAGGCAGCTATCACGCCGTCTTCGTACCTCGTATTTTTTGAACAGTTCCCGCCTTTGTCCCTTCTTTTTTCACAAAACAAGCCCTTCCACTCTCTTTTGAATTACTCACACCACTATTCATCTCCTTCTCTCTCTCTTCGAGCCTCCATTGTTCTTCCAACCTTGCAACTACGAAGCTCGCGTCTGTGGTTGCTTTCTATTTCTCTTTCCTTCCTCTTACCTTGGTAAGTAACACAAATTTGTTCTCTTTTTGTTTGTTTTCGTCTTTGTTCTGATTCATAGCATATTGTTTGTGTTTTTGCAAAACACATTTTTTTTCATTTTGTGCTATGCCTTGCATTTTCTGGAAAAAAACCTTGTAAGAACCACTTTGTATTCATGAAACAACCTGTAGAACGTTGTATTTGATCCAAAATCATGATATAACCGGAGTAAAAAGTTGTTTGTAGTTGATGTCAATCTAGGCAGACCATTCAACCGAACTAACATTTCATGCTACCCCAGTAGTTTTAACAAGTCAAACCATCTTTTGATTTATCTTAGCCGAGCTAACAAACCATACTAAGGTTGCATAATAGTGTGCTTGATAGTCTTAATCACGACCGAGCTATAACTTGGGGCTAAACCAGCCTTCGTAGTTCAAACCGAACTAAGAGCGCTGCCTCTAGAGGCTCAACCGGGCTAACAAAACCCTTGCACAAACCGAGATAACAAAACCCCCTTGCACAAACCGAGATGACAATCCCTTGTGCAAACCGGGATAACAAAACCCTTTGCACAAACCGAGCTATCGAACCCCTTGCTCAAACCGAGCTAGGACTATATTTATCTTGCCTTTGTTTCTTTTAGCACGGTCCAACGGTCTGTACTTAACACCTTTTTTTTTTCACTTTACAGACTTTAGGTTGCCCAAGCACTCCCTTGAGTGCTCAACCGAGCTACATAGCACCTTTCTTTGACCGAGCTAACTCCAGTTTAACTTATTTATAACTTAAAACATAAATGGGAAAGTATAGGTTTTTAGTTAATTCACCTGGTGCAATGGCTGAATTCCGAAAGGATTATAACATCCCCGACGATGTTCATCTCACCTTAGCCGAGCTAGATGCCACACCTTGGGGAAACCCTGGTTTTGTTCCCTTTACCCTCCTTTCCATCATAGAAACCGGCCTAAGATTCCCTGTACAGCCTCTCCTCTGTGAATTCCTTAGGCAAACTAGGATATGTCCTACCCAGCTCTCCACAAATTCATACCGTATAATAAATGGCATAGCCGAGCTAAACCGCCGGGCTGGTATTAACCTCGGTTTAGCTGAACTTTTCCACCAATATTCCATAGGATCAAAAGAAGATGGCTGGGTCTACTATTTGAGAATACGACGCCGCCGAGAGAAAATAATCAAAGATACCCCGGACAAAGATTTAAATGATGATGATTTCTTCTGGGTATCTGGGAATTTGGAAGATCACCAAGCCCAGATCCCTGGTCGTAGAATAAACTGGAATAAAGGAACCCCCGGTATAATTATCTCGGCTTCTTTGCCTGCTTCTCTTTATTTCGGTCTCCAATTCCTGAACCGGACTAACTTTTGTCTTCATTATGCAGATTCAGCCCACCTCAAGTCGCTGTATAGTTACCCCAATTTGGACACACTTCGCGCCGCACTGCGATATCCTGAAAGAAGTTGGGCCAAGCTACTGAACTTTGAACTGACATACAGATATAGCAGTCGACGAAAAGCGAAGGTAACTGACTTTTTGCTAGAAGCCTCTCCTGAACCGGACCCAAACTTGCCTCAAATCAACCTGGTCCGTACTACTGCTGAACAAGAAATGGCGAAGAGGAATAGAGTAAGGGCCCTCCTAACCGAAACACACCAAGCCGAGGTACAACAAACCGGTCAATCTACTGTGGCCGTAGTAGCTCTTCCAAGCCAACAACCTTCGTCATCTCGGGCGAGCAAGCGTGCCCGGACTACAACTACCGAGCAAAGCCTCGTAGATGAAGAAGAAACCATTCTTCCCCAAACCACTCCACCGAGCTCGCCACCTGCGCGCTCGGACCGAGCTAGCTCTTCTAAATGGGTTCCAAAAATCACTTTCCAGAACCGAGCTATTCAGGACACTGATTCGGTGGTTGCTGAGAAAGATCACTTAATGGCATTCAATCTTGCCAAGAGTGTTTGCCTTCCAGCAGATATGGAGCACCACAATCATTTGACTGAGCTGAAGGCCATCCGCTCGGCCACAAAATCCATGGTGCTTGTAAGTGGCTTCTTCTGTTAATCTTTCTAATTTGCACAACTTTCATCTCGGTTAGATTACAAGTTTTTCCATTCTTTTGCAGGCCATGCAGAAGAACCACATTGCTCATAAGCGTGTGCTGGAACTTCGCAAGACTACAAGGCAAGCTATGGCCGAAGTGACTGAAAAAACTGCCGAGCTAAAACAAGCCAAGAAGCAGATAACCGAGCTTCAATCCGAGAATAGCCGTCTGACCGGATTGGTTAGCTCGGCCGAAGTAGACAAGCAAAAGGCTGCGGCCGTGATAAAAGACAAATACCTACGGGAGCTGGCCAAGCTTGAAGGAAAGAAGAACGCCGAGATTGAGAAGCTGAAGAAGAGTGCAGATGACGCCGAGCTCCGGGGTTACAAGGAGGGGGAGGCGACTTACATTAAACAATGTAAAGCTGCCAAGGATCTCTTTTTCAAATGTGGGTGGAGGGCGGCTGTAGTGCAGCTCGGTCACGGTCCAGAGACCAAGGTCTTCAACACTCCTGCATACTTCATACCGAGCTCCATGGTGGAATATGCTGCTGCCCTTCAGCAACAATTTCTTGAAGATTCAGATGATGAAGAAGAAACCGTGCCCAACGATACCCCGGTTGTCAATGACCCTGTTGTCAATGACCCTATCAATCAGTCAGTTCAGTCGGAGCCAATGGTGGAAGACCTGACCAACGAGCTGCCAACTGAAACCGTGCTTCCAACCGAGACCGTGCTACCGAACGAAGCCGGGCTCCGAGTTGACCTTGATGCTGATCTTGATGATCTATTTGCCTGATTTTGTACTTCTCTTCTTTTTGTTGGACAAAAAAGTTTGTAGCCGGAGTGAGTCCCCAACTATTGTAGCTCTGTTTTGCTTTTGAATAAAAAACCTTTCATCTTTCTGTTCGGTTTGTGCCATACCTGCATTCACTTTGTATACAGACTAACATTTTCTTGCTGAGATAATTATCTTGGTCTTAATCTTGCAATATAATTATAGTTGCCAACCACTCTTTAGCCGAGATACCAACCTCGGCTGAAGAGTACTAAGAGTTGGTTCAGTCCAGCCAACCACTCTTTAGCCGATATCCTTTCTTCAGTTGAAGAGTACCAAGTGTTGGTTTAATCCAGCCAACCACTCTTTAGCTGATAATCTTACTTCGGCTGAAGAGTACCAAGTGTTGGTTTAATCCAGCCAACCACTCTTTAGCCGATATCCTTACTTCGGCTGAAGAGTACCAAGTGTTGGTTTAATCCAGCCAACCACTCTTTAGCCGATAACCTTACTTCGGCTGAAGAGTACCAAGAGTTTGTTTAATCCAGCCAACCTCTAAATTGGTTATTCCTGCCAATTTAGAAAAATGTTTGGTTCTTCCTGCCAAACGTCCTGCAGCTTGGATCCTTATCCTGGGCTTAGGAGGGGTGTTGGTTATTCCGGCCAACCTCTAAGTTGGTTATTCCTGCCAACCTAGAGTAAAGTGTTTTGTTATTCTGGCCAAACGTCCTGCAGCCTGGATCCTTATCCTGGGCTTAGGAGGGGTGTTGGTTATTCCGGCCAACCTCTAAGTTGGTTATTCCTGCCAACATAGAGTAAAGTGTTTGGTTATTCCGACCAAACGTCCTCCAGCCTGAATCTTTATCCTGGGCTTAGGAAGGTTCACAGTTGGTTATTCCGGCCAACTATGTTTTTAATGCCCCTAACTCACTAAAACAACTTTTACAGAATAAAACACTTATGCTGAAAAGAAAACTACTTGTATTATTGGGGAAAGAAAAATTACAAGAATTCTAAAAAAAAAAAAAAAAACTAAAAATAAAATAGTTTGAGATTGGCAGTGTTCCATGGCCTGGGAATGGCTTTGTCGTCCTCGTCTTCTAAGTGGTATGCCCCTTTGCCTGCTAATCCAACCACTTTGTAAGGTCCTTCCCAATTGGGCCCTAACTTGCCATCTCCCAGTACCATGGTGTTTCCCATCACTTTGCGCAGCACCCAATCTCCGATCTTGAATTGTCTTGGATGCACTGTTTTGTTGTATTTCCTGGATAACTCTTGTTGGTACGAGGCGATGTGAACCAGTGCTCCTTCTCTTCTTTCTTCTGCAAGGTCGAGCTCCAATGCTATGGCTTCGCCATTTAAGTCTGGATCAAAATTTTCGCTTCGAATTGTGGGGAGGCCAACTTCTAGTGGGATTACTGCTTCCATGCCATAAGCTAAGGAGAATGGTGTTTCTCTTGTTGATCGTCGAGGTGTGGTGCGGTAAGCCCATAAAACATGAGGGAGCTCCTCTGCCCACTTGCCTTTTGTTTTTTCTAACCTTTTCTTCAGTCCATCCAAGACGACCTTGTTCGATGCTTCTGCCTAGCCGTTGGCTTAGGGATATGCTGGTGTAGAATTATAGAACTCTATCTTGTACTCTTCACAAAAGCCTCTAAAGATTCTGCCATCGAACTGAATGCCATTGTCAGATATTAGGGCTTTGGGTATGCCGAACCGAGTAATAATGTTCTGCCAGACGAATTTCTTCATATCCTTTTCCTTGATTGATGCCAATGCTTCTGTTTCCACCCACTTTATGAAGTAGTCTGTTGCTGCGAGAAAGAACTTCCTGTTTCCGGGTGTTGTTGGAAGTGGTCCTACTATGTCCAAGCCCCACATTGCGAAGGGCCATGGGCTGGTCAATGGTAGGAGCTCTCTGGCTGGCTGATGTATTTGGCGTGCGAACTTCTGACATTTCTCGCACTTCTTCACATACTTCTCTAAGTCTGCTTGCATGTAAGGCCACCAATATCCTTGCGAGATTGCTCTGTATGCTAGTGGCCTTCCCCCTTGATGGCTTCCGCACACGTCTTCGTGTATTTTGAACAAAAATGCTTCAACTTTGCTGGGATGAACACACTTTAGGTAGGGTCCTGAGAACAATTTCTTGTACAATGCCAAAGATGGGGAGAGCCAAAATTGTTATGGCTTTGCTCTTATTCTATTGGCCGCTTTCTTTTCTTCCAGTAGGGTGCCATCTTTTAAGAACAGTATGATGGGATCCATCCAAGAAGGGCCTAGCTCGGCGCAACATACCTCTTCTGCTTCGGGGTCTTCAATGCTTAGTCTAGATAGGTAGTTGATCAGCAATGGATGAGGGATGGAAGTATCTGCCATTGAAGCCAAGCCTGCTAATTCATCTGCTCTGCTGTTTTCCTCCCTGCCGATTTGTTCTATCCTGACTACTTCAAATTTCTTGATTTATGTTCTGACCAACTCTTGGTACTTAGCCATCCTGTCGTCCTTTGCTTCGTAGTCGCCTGAAATTTGGTTTACCACCAGCTGTGAGTCGCTGTAAACCATTAGCTCGGTGGCCTTCATGTAGAATGCTGATTTGAGGCCTGCAAGAAGCGCTTCATACTCCGCTTCGTTGTTTGATGCTGGGAAGCCAAGGTTGACTACTTGCTCCACTACTAGGCCGTCTGGAGAGATGAGAACTATGCCGAGTCCTGCTCCATGCCGGTTGGATGCTCCATCCACGAAGAGCTTCCACATCTCTCCAATGAATAACTTCCAGCAAGTGGAGGGATCAGATGATCCCTTGGGGTCCAGAATGTTGCTGGTGTTTTCTTTAAGGTCCATGCTTGCTGTTTGCCCCTCGCTATCTGATTGTACCAAGTCTTTATTTGTTGGTGAGTCTTGGCTTAGTGTAGCATGGTTTGCTTCTTCCTTACTTTCTTTATTCTGGTCTGCCTTGGGGTCTGACTGAGTATCCTGTACCAGGGGTTGCGCTATTCCGGCGTCAACTTCCATCCTTAGTTCGGTTGTGTCAGTCAGGTCGACTGGGCAGATATGATGACTTCCTGGGGTAAATTCAGCGACAAAGTCTGCCAAGGCTTGAGCCTTTATCGCGGTCCTGGGTTGAAACTTGATGTCATATTGTCCCAACTCTACTGCCCACTTCAAGATTCGCCCAGAAAAGTTTGCCCTTTCAAAAATAGCTTTTAACGGGAAAGCTGTGAGAATGACTATGGTGTGGGCGTGAAAGTAGTGCGACAGCTTCCTTGAGGCCATCATCAAGGCTAAGGCCAGTTTTTCTAGTGGCAAGTACCTTGTTTCGGCGCTCAGTAATGTCTTGCTGACATAAAAGATAGGCAGATGTTGGATTCCTTCCGCACGGACCAACACCGCGCTAATTGCGTGCTGTGAGACTGTCAGGTACAGGAAGAGTTCTTCTCCAGGTATTGGGGTGACAAGCAGTGGTGGGGAAGACATGTATTCTTTCAGGCTTTCCAGAGCGCGGTCGCATTCTTCGTCCCATTCAAATTTGGCCTTTAAAGCATGGAAAAATGGTCGTAGTCTGTCTGACGATCGACTTATGAACCGATTGAGCGCAGCCGCCATGCCGGTGAGATGCTGTACTTCTTTTACTGAATTTGGCCTCTCCAAGTCCTGAATTGCTTTAATCTGAGAGGGGTCTGCTTCTATACCCCGGTTGGTCACCAAGAAGCCCAGGAATTTGCCAGATCCTACTCCGAATGCACATTTAGACGCATTGAGGCGCAACTTGTGTTTCTTTAGGATCTCAAACATCTCACCTAGGTCCTTGAGATGGTCAGTCTCATCCTTGCTCTTAACCACCATGTCGTCGATGTAAGCCTCCATTGTTCTGCCTAACAATGGTTCAAACATCTTGGTGAGCATCCGTTGGAATGTCGCCCCTGCGTTCTTTAGGCCAAAGGGCATGACCTTGTAGCAGTACAGTCCTCTTGGAGTTATAAAGGATGTGACCTCCTGGTCTGGTTCGTACATGGCGTTCTGATGGTAGCCTCTGTATGCATCAAGAAAGCTAAGTCGGTTGTGCCCCGCCGTTAGGTCTACCAGTTGATCTATCCGTGGTAAGGGGAAGCTGTCCTTTGGGCATGCTTTGCTGACTGTCTTGTAGTCGACGCAGACACGCCATTTGCCATTCTTTTTTGGCACCACGACTATGTTGGAAATCCATCTGGGGTAGTGCACCTCTCTGATAGCTCCTACCTCTAGTAGATTTCCCACTTCTTCCGCCACAATCTCGGCGTGGTGGAGTGTCAATCTGCGAGTGCACTGAATGATTGGTCTGGCAGATGGGTGGACATTGAGTTGGTGATAGATGAAGTTTGGATCAATGCCTGGCATGTCGTAGGGTGTCCAGGCGAACACTTCGATGTTAGAGGTCAAGAATTCCAAGACCTCTAATCTCTCAGTGCTGGACAACGATGAACCCGAGCAAAAAAAACTTATCTGGTTTCTTTTCATCTATTCTTACCTTTACCAAGTCTTCCACCGCTTTTTGATCAGCTGCTTTGCCGACATCTGCGAACAGTTCATTGCTCTCAGGTTCTTCCACCCAATGAACATATCCCTTGGCAGCACGGCTGCCATTAACCGTGACAAAGCATTACTTGGACATAATTTGGTCTCCAAAGACCTCTTCAATTACCCCGGCTTCATTGGGGAATCGCATTACTTGATGGTAGGATGAAGCTACCGCTCACATGGCATGTAGCCATGTTCTCCCTAAGATTATGTTGTAAGTGGAAGGGACTTTCAACACCCAGAACTCCACTTGTTTCGTCACGCTTTCCGCTCTAACTGGGAGGATTATCTTGCCGACTGGCCACTCTAGCATCGAGTTGAATCCAATCAGGGGAGATACGGCGGGTGCCAAGTCTTTGTCTTGTAGCTTCAACTGTTTAAATGTTTCATAATACATTATCTCACATGAACTACCTTGGTCGATCAAAATCCGCTTGACGTCAAAATCCTTGACTCGGAGAGTGACCACCAGGGCATCATTGTGAGGGCAATATATCCTGGCCAAGTCTTTATCTGAAAAGGATATGACGTTCATGGCCTCTGTTCTCCCCTTTTTTATGGTAGGTTGAGCACTTAGTACCTCCCTTAAGTGCTCAGCCTTCTTGATCGTTCCTCTGAGCTCACAAATCTGCTCAGGTTCACATACTCCATGTATCACGTTGATTACGCCTTAAGGTGGGGCGTCGATTGGCATTCCGTTTGGGTGGTTGTCATTCTAGGGGGCTGGCTGCGCCCCTCCTTCAATGTACTTGTCCAGGTGACCGGCTGCCACCAACTCCTCTAAATGCTGTCTCAATGGTGTACAATTTTCAGTGTGGTGCCCCTTTTCTTTATGGAAGGTGCACCGTGATCTTTCGTCGTAGTCCTTCTGAGCCTCTCCTAGCTTGGCAGGCCATCTGACGAAAGGTTCATCGCGTATCTTGCTTAGAATCCGGTAGATTGGCTTTTTGAATACCGTGGTAATAGCAGTGCGGACTTTCAACCATCTTTTATCCTGGCCTTTTCCGTTGTCCCGCCTGCCTCGTCCGTTTTTGTTCGGACGTTCTACCGCGTTGACCTTTGTTGCGGTCTTTTTATCTGGTACTGCGGTCGTGCTAGACTTTGCTTTAGCACGGGCGCCATCCTCTTCCACCCTAATGTGCTGGTGCACTCTTTCCATTAAGGCCTCCATCGTTAGGGGTGGCGTCATAGTGATTGAGTCCCTTAGTCTGTTCCCAACTGGAAGGCCCCTTTTGTATTATGCGATGGCGAGATTGGTAGGATAGTCCCAATCTGGTTGAAGGTCTCCCAGTAGTGACTATTGTAGGATCTAAGTGTTTCCTTGTCGCCCATGTCAATGGAGAGAAGTTGGTCGATTTCCACTGGTGTTTTGGTGTTCGTTCTGAACCTCATTACGAACGCCTCCGCCAATTGCGCCCAGGAGGCTATGCTGCCTTCTGGAAGTTTTTCGAACCAAGTCAAGCCTAGGTCGCCAAG